>CAMOHE010049155.1:0-13589 GCA_946598075.1 Artocarpus hirsutus
TGGAACGCATTAATGACAATGCCTACAAACTTGATTTACCAAGTGAGTATGGTGTTAGTGCTAGTTTTAATGTTTCTGACTTATCTCCTTTTGTTGCAGATGACAATTTGAGGACAAATCCTTTTCAAGAAGGGGAGAATGATGCACGCAGTGGAGCTGTACAAGTTAAGAGCCATGTTCATGATCCCTTAAGCCATTCAAGTGGTCCAATCACAAGATCTAAGGCCAAGCGATTCAAGGAAGCATTGAACGGGCTCATTCAACAAGTTTGTGACATGTCACATAAATGGAGCCCTGGTATGGGCCCAAATCAATCACAAGAGAGCCTAGTCACTATGATTAAGGTTCTAGAAGATTCACATTGATGATGGTGCATGATTCCAGTAAATTGTGGGGCAAACTTCCTATTCTGGATCGACACGTGGGTGCCATGTCAGCATGTTCGAGTCTCATCATCAAATTATCTTTCTAATGTAATTTTCATGATTTCTTAGTTGCCAAACTCAGATTTGTTCAGCAAGAAAACAAACCTGGATATTTTCCCTTTTTTTTAGATTAGGTTAGGCGCATTTTAAGGGATAAAATTAGCTACTGTCCTTTTTATGTTATTTCTATTAGATAACAGCCAGCAAAGTCAAATTTTAGGGCTTAATTTTGCATAGGAAAGCACCAATTAAGGGATTTTCTAAGTCAACATTTGATTAGGGATTCTTTTGGGCTGAAAATCGTTCCTATATAATTGTAAACACTTTTTTTATTTCGATTTTAATAAATCAGATCATTATTCACGACTTTTGGTGAGACTTTCTTGCATTCTTCTTATTTTCTTGAGAAGACTCTTTGAACTTATCAAGATTAATCTTGTGGCGTTCAACAAACTAACTTATCATCTAGAATTTAAGTGTTCTTGCAAATTCTAGGTGTGGCGTCTTCCTATCTGTGGTTCTTGGTTTGCGTCTCTCTAGACTACGGGTCAAGGCTCAACAAACGTGTATCTTAAGGGATTAGGAGTTCGATTCCAGATTTGGTGTCAGGTCTTGTCGTATTAGTCGGCAGGGTTCATATCACCGTCCCCTCTAGGCAACAGTTTGGACTTCCTTTGTTCTAAAAATCGTTCCTTGCGTAAGTGCAACCACACCCAATCGCCAGGCTCGAAGACGAGCTTGTGACGCCCTTTGTTGGCTTGTTTAGCATATTGCTTAGTCCTTCGCTCGATGTTGAGTCTTGCCTTCTCGTGTATCTGCTTAACAAGGTCAACTTTTCTTTTTTCCATCTAAATTCACATTCTCAGACAAAGGTAATGGCATTAAATCCGAAGGAGTTAAAGGATTAAAACCATAAACAATTTCAAATGGTGAAAATTAAGTAGCAGAATGAACAGATCGATTATAAACAAACTCAATATGTCATAAACACTCCTCCCAAGTTTTGATGTTCTTTTTAATGACAGCTTGCAACAAGGTCGACAAGGTTCTATTCACAACTTCTGTTTGACCATCGGTTTGAGGGTGACAAGTAGTCGAAAACAATAGCTTAGTCCCTAACTTAGCCCACAAAGTCTTCCAAAAGTAGCTTAAGAACTTTGCATCCCTATCAGAAACAATTGTCCTAGGCATACCATGAAGTCTTACAATTTCCCTAAAGAACAAATCAGCAACGCTGGAAGCATCATCTGTCTTGTGGCATGGAATAAAATATGCCATCTTGGAAAACCTATCTATGACCACAAATATTGAGTCTCTTCCCTGTTTAGACCTAGGCAAACCTAACACAAAATCCATCAAAATATCAGTCCAAGGTTCACTAAGTATTGGTAAAGGGGTGTACAAACCGTGGGGCTGCACTCTTGATTTAGCCTGCCTACAAGTTACACATCTACTACAAAGCCTCTCAACATCTTGTTTCATATGTGGCCAATAGAAGTGTTTCTGCAACACCGCTAAAGTTTTCATCACTTAAAAATATCCCATCAATCCTCCCCCATAAAACTAGTCAAATCAATATCAAAATTTCCTTGACAATTCACAAACAGATTACCAAGGAGGCTAAGAGTATAATAGGCACTGATAATTTGGGCTTTCAGAAATCACACCCAAAAGAAACGAAATTTGAATTTTGGTCTTGGTAGGGAATTCAATTTTGGGCTCCTTAAACCATGAATGACAAAAATCAAACAAAAAATTTTAAGATGGGTCTCCAGACACTTTTTTTTTTTTTCAGATCCTCTTGTCTTCTTCTTTCCCTTGTTTTTCTTTCTTTTCTTCTTTTTTTCTTTTCTTTTCGGATCCTCTTCCTTTTTTTTTAAAACCGGACTTTGATAATGGAAATCAAAACTCACGAATAATTGAAACAAACGAAAACTAAGGGAATGGATAAGCAAAACCTGATTAGAACCCTTGCTCTGCTGCCAAATGATACGAACCCCATTAAGAACTGACATGACCCTAACCAAAATTGGTCTCCAAGATCGAAATTCCAAATCGGTTTAGTACAGAACTACGACCCGATGCCCAACAAGAAGCACGAACCTTGGTATGCGAGGACGCCACAATCTGCTATGGACGGACTGATTGATAAGTCTATGAATGCCATAGAATTTTTTGATAACTTTGAATAATTTGTTTAGGAACCGAAGAGAATTAAACCTCAAATTGTGTGTAAAAACTGATTACGATTGAATGAAATTCGTTACACTATATAGTAGTTTGTCCTTTGCAAATTTTTAGCTCCTAATTACCCATAGAATTTTAGGCAAATCAATTACCAGCCAAAAAAACGTCCAATCTAAAGCAAATAAGGTAAGTTCCCTAAATGGCTTAAAAGCCTTACAATAATATGAAATAAAAAATGCATGTTTCTAAAAAAAAGGAAACTAGACAATAAATAGATAAATAGCTGATTCTTCTTGCCACTTGTCACCCCAAATTGGGAAAGTAACTGAAATGGAAAGTAGCTTGATTTATTGCAGCCGTATGATTATTCAGTCCCTTCTAGAACTTGAATCACACATTTGTTGGTCTGGATGTCACATGCAATTCCCTCAATGGGCCTCCATGCGATAGCTTGAGCCCAAGATGCTTGAATCAGCCCAATAAGCATTTCTTTGAACTTCTTCGCACGAGCTCTTGTAACCTGACCAATGGGAACTTGAATTGGATCTCAAAATGTCTCATCCCACATGCTCTTGCTTGTGCTACTGATGTCTTCATCATTCCCCTCCTCTTGAGAGGGATTTGTCCTCAAATCGTCGCCTGCATCAAAAGGACTTAGATCAAAAAAATTAACGATGGTGCTTACACCATACTCACCTGGCAAGTCTAGCTTGTACGCATTATCATTGATCCTTTCAAGTATTTGAAAAGGACCATCCCCTCTAGGCAATAGCTTGGACTTCCTTTGTTCTAGAAACCGTTCCTTGCGTAAGTGCAACTACAGCCAATCGTCGAGCTCGAAGACGAGCTTGTGATGTCCTTTGTTGGCTTGTTTTTAAAAAAAAAAAAAGAGGATCCGAAAAGAAAAGAAAAGAAAAAAAGGAAAGAAAGAAAAACAAGGGAAAGAAGAAGACAAGAGGATCCAAAAAGAAAAGAAAAAGGAAAGAAAGAAAAACAAGGGAAAGAAGAAGACAAGAGGATCCGAAAAAAAAAAAGGAAACGAGACAATAAATAGATAAATAGCTGATTCTTCTTGCCAATTGTCGCCTCAAATTGAGAAAGTAACTGAAATGGAAAGTAGCTTGATTTATTTGCAGCCATATGATTACTCAGCCCCTTCTAGAACTTGAATCGCGCATTTGTTGGTCTGGATGTCACATGCAATTCCCTCAATGGGCCTCCATGCGATAGCTTGAGCCCAAGATGCTTGAATCAGCCCAATAAGCATTTCCTTGAACTTCTTCGCATGAGCTCTCGTAACTAGACCAATGGGAACTTGAATTGAATCGAAATATATCTCACCCACGTGCTCTTGCTTGTGCTGCCGATGTCCTCATCATCGCATGGAGGCCCATTGAGAGAATTGTATGTGACATCCAGACCAACAATTGCATGATTCAAGTTCTAGAAGGGACTGGGTAATCATATGGCTACAAATAAATCAAGCTACTTTCCATTTCAGTTACTTTCCCAATTTGAGGCGACAATTAGCAAGAAAAATCAGCTATTTATCTATTTATTGTCTAGTTTCCCTTTTTTTTTTCGGATCCTCTTGTCTTTTTCTTTCCCTTTTTTTCTTTCTTTCCATTTTTTTCTTTACTTTTCTTTTCGAATCCTCTTTTTTTTTTTTTTAAACAAGCCAACAATGGGCGTCAAAAGCTCGTCTTCGAGCCCGACAATTGGGTGTGGTTACACTTACGCAAGGAACCGTTTCCAGAAAAAAGGAAGTCCAAGCTATTGTCGAGAGGGGACTGTCCTTTTCAAATACTTGAATGGATCAATGATAATGCGTACAAGCTAGACTTGCCAGGTGAGTATGGTGTAAGCGCCACCTTTAATGTTTCTGATCTAAGTCCTTTTGACGCAGGCGACGATTTGAGGGCAAATCCCTCTCAAGAGGAAGGGAATGATGAAGACATCGGTAGCACAAGCAAGAGCACGCAGGATGAGACATATTTAGATCCAATCCAAGTTCGCATTGGTCCGGTTATGAGAGCTTATGCGAAGAAGTTCAAAGAAATGCTTATTGGGCTGATTCAAGCATTTTGAGCTCAAGCAATCGCATGGAGGTCCATTGAGGGAATTGCATGTGACATCCAGACCAACAAATGCATGATTCAAGTTCTAGAAGAGGCTGAGTAATCATATGGTTGCAAATAAATCAAGCTACTTTCCATTTCAGTTACTTTTCCAATTTGAGGCGACAATTGGCAAGAAGAATAAGCTATTTATCTGTTTATTGTCTAGTTTCTATTTTTTTTTTCAGATCCTCTTGTCTTCTTCTTTCCCTTGTTTTTCTTTCTTTCCTTTTTTTTTTCTTTCTTTTCTTTTCGGATACACCTTTTTTTTTAAAAAAAATAAAACAAGCGAACAAAGGGCGTCACAAGCTCATCTTTGAGCCCCACGATTGGGTGTGGTTGCACTTCCAAGCTGGGGCCTAGAGGGGACGGTCATTTTTAAATACTTGAAAGGATCAATGATAATGCATACAAGCTAGACTTGCCAGGTGAGTATAGTGTAAGCACCACTTTTAATGTTTCTGATCTAAGTCCTTTTGATGTAGGCGACGATTTGAGGACAAATCCCTCTCAAGAGGAGGGGAATGATGAGGACATCGGTAGCACAAGCAAGAGCACATGGGATGTGACATATTTAGATCAAATTCAAGATCCCGTTGGTCCGGTTACAAGAGCTCGTGCGAAGAAGTTCAAGGAATTGCTTATTAGGCTGATTCGAGCATCTTGGGCTCAAGCTATCGCATCAAGGCCCATTGAGGAAATTGCATGTGACATCCAGGCCAACAAATGCGTGATTCAAGTTTAAATAAATCAAGCTACTTTCCATTTTAGTTACTTTCCCAATTTGAGGCGACAATTGGCTAGAAGAATCAGCTATTTTTCTATTTATTGTCTAGTTTTTATTTTTTTTTTTCGGATCCTCTTGTCTTCTTCTTTCCTTTGTATTTCTTTCTTTCCTTTTTTCTTTTCTTTTCTTTTCTTTTCGAATCCGCTATTTTTTTTTTAAAAAAAAAAGCCAACAAAGGGCGTCACAAGCTTGTCTTCGAGCCCGGCGATTGCGTGTGGTTGCACTTACGCAAGGAACGGTTTTCAGAACAAAGGAAGTCCAAGCTGTTGCCTAGATTGGACAGTCCTTTTCAAATACTTGAAAGGATCAATGATAATACGTTCAAGCTAGACTTGCCAGGTGAGTATGCATAAGCACCACCATTAATGTTTCTGATCTAAGTCCTTTTGATGCAGCCAATGATTTGAGGACAAATCCCTCTCAAGAGGAGGGGAATGATGAGGACATCGGTAGCACAAGCAAGAGCACATGGGATGAGACATATTTAAATCCAATTCAAGTTCCCATTGGTCCGGTTACGAGAGCTCGTGCGAAGAAGTTCAAAGAAATGCTTATTGGGCTGATTCAAGCTTCTTGGGCTCAAGCTATCGCATGGAGGCCCAGGGAGGGAATTGCATGTGACATCTAGACCAACGAATGCAGGATTCAAGTTCTAGAAGGGACCGAGTAATCATATGGCTGCAAATAAATCAAGCTACTTTTTATTTAAGTTACTTTCCCAATTTGAGGCGACAATTGGCAAGAACAATCTGCTATTTATCAATTTATTGTCTCGTTTCCTTTTTTTTTTTGCATATCGGATCCTCTTGTCTTCTTCTTTCCCTTGTTTTTCTTTCTTTCCTTTCTTTTTCTTTTCTTTTCAGATCCTCTTTTTTTTATAAAAAAAGAAAACAAGCCAACAAAGGGCGTCACAAGCTTGTCTTCGAGCCCGACGATTGGTTGTGGTTGCACTTACGCAAGGAACAGTTTCCAAAACAAAGGAGGTCCATGATGTTGCCTAGATTGGACAGTCCTTTTCAAATACTTGAAAGGATCAATGATAATGTGTTCAAGCTAGACTTGCCAGGTGAGTATGTATAAGCACCACTTTTAATGTTTCTGATCTAAGTCCTTTTGATGCAGGCAACGATTTGAGGGCAAATCCCTCTCAAGAGGAGGGGAATGATGAGGACATCGGTAACACAAGCAAGAATACGTGGGATGAGATATATTTAGGTCCAATTCAAGTTCCCATTAGTCCAGTTACGAGAGCTCGTGCGAAGAAGTTCAAGGAAATGCTTATTGGGCTGATTCAAGCATCTTGGGCCCATGCTATCACATGGAGGCCCATTGAGGGAATTGCATGTGACATACAGACCAACAAATGCATGATTCAAGTTCTAGAAGGGACTGAGCAATCATATGGCTGCAAATAAATCAAGCTACTTTCCATTTCAGTTAGTTTCCCAATTTGAGGCAACAATTGGCAAGGTGAATCAGCTATTTTTCTATTTTTTGCCTCGTTTGCTTCTTTTTTTTTTTCGGATCCTCTTGTCTTCTTCTTTCCCCTAGTTTTCTTTCTTTCCTTTTTTTTCTTTTCTTTTCTTTTTGGATCCTCTTTTTTTTTAAAAAAAAAAAAAAACAAGCCAACAAAGGGCATCACAAGCTTGTCTTCGAGCTCGGCGATTGGGTGTGGTTGCACTTACGCAAGGAACAGTTTCCAGAACAATGAAAGTCTAAGCTGTTGCCTAGAGGAGACGGTACTTTTCAAATACTTGAAAGGATCAATGACAATGCGTACAAGCTAGAGTTGCCATGTGCGTATGGTGTAAGCGCCACCTTTAATGTTTCTAATCTAAGTCGTTTTGATGTAGGCGACGCTTTGGGGATAAATCCCTCTCAAGAGGATGGTAATGATGAGGACATCTTTAGCACAAGCAAGAGCACATGGGATGAGACAAATTTAGGTCCAATTCAAGTTCCCATTGGTCCGGTTACGAGAGCTCATGCGACGAAGTTCAAAGAAATACTTATTGGGCTGATTCAAGCATCTTGGGCCCAAGCTATCGCATGGAGGCCTATTGCGGGAATTGCTTGTGACATCCAGACCAACAAATGCATGATTCAAGTTCTAGAATGGACCGAGTAACCATATGGCTGCAAATAAATCAAGCTACTTTCTATTTCAGTTACTTTCCCAATTTGAGGCGACAATTGGTTAGAAGAATCCGCTATTCATCTATTCATTGTCAATTTTCTTTTTTTTCGGATCCTCTTGTCTTCTTCTATCCCTTGTTTTTCTTTCTTTCCCTTTTTTTTCTTTTCTTTTCTTTTTGGATCCTCGTTTTTTTTTTTTAAAAAGAAACAAGCCAACAAAGGCCATCACAAGCTTGTCTTCGACCCCGACGATTGGGTGTGGTTGCACTTACGCAAGAAATGGTTTCCAGAACAAAGGAAGTCCAAGCTATTGCCTAGAGGGGACGGTCCTTTTCAAATACTTGAAAGGATCATTGACAATGCATACACGCTAGACTTGCCAGGTGCGATGGTGTAAGCGCCTCCTTTAAAGTTTCTAATCTAAGTCCTTTTGATGTAGGCGACGATTTGGGGATAAATCACTCTCAAGAGGAGGGGAATGATGAGGACATCTTTAGCACAAGTAAGAGCACCTGGGATGAGACAAATTTAGATCCAATTCAAGTTCCCATTGGTCCGGTTACGAGAACTCATGCGAAGAAGTTCAAAGAAATGCTTATTGGGCTGATTCAAGCATCTTGGGCCCAAGCTATCGCATGGAGGCCCATTGAGGGAATTGCATATGACATCCAGACCAATAAATGCGTGATTCAAGTTCTAGAAGAAACTAAGCAATCATATGGCTGCAAATAAATCAAGCTACTTTCCATTTCAGTTACTTTCCCAACTTTAGGCGACAATTGGTAAGAAGAATCAGCTATTTATCTATTTTTTCTCTAGTTTCTTTTTTTTTTTGGATCCTCTTTTTTTTTTTAAAAAAAAAAAAGCCAACAAAGGGCGTCACAAGCTTGTCTTTGAGCCCGGCGATTGGGTGTGGTTGCACTTGCGCAAGGAACGGTTTCCAGAACAAAGGAAGTCCAAGCTATTGCCATGAGGGGTCGGTCCTTTTCAAATACTTGAAAGGATCAATGATAATGCGTACAAGCTAGACTCGCCAGGTGAGCATGGTTTAAGCACCACCTTTAATGTTTCTGATCTAAGTCCTTTTGATGTAGGCGTCGATTTGAGGACAAATCCCTCTCAAGAGGAGTGGAATGATGAGGACATCGGTAGCACAGGCAAGGGCACATGGGATGAGACATATTTAGATCCAATTCATATTTCCATTGGTCCGGTTACGAGAGCTCGTGCGAAGAAGTTCAAAGAAATGCTTATTGGGCTTATTCAAGCATCTTGGGCCCAAACTAAGCATGGAGGCCCATTGAGGGATTTGCATGTGACATCCAGACCAACAAATACATGATTCAAGTTCTAGATGGAACTGAGCAATCATACGGCTGCAAATAAATCAAGCTACTTTCCATTTCAGTTACTTTCCCAATTTGAGGAGACAATTGGTAAGAAGAATCAGGTATTTATCTATTTATTGTCTAGTTTTTTTTTTTTTTTTTTAAGATCCTCTTGTCTTCTTCTATCCCTTGTTTTTCTTTCTTTCCTTTTTTTTTCTTATCTTTTCTTTTTGGAACCTCTTTTTTTTTTTAAAAAAAAAACCAACAAAGGGCGTCACAAGCTTGTCTTCGAGCCCGGCGATTGGGTGTGGTTGCACTTGCACAAGAAACGGTTTCCAGAACAAAGGATGTCCAAGCTGTTGCCTAGAGGGGACGGTCCTTTTCAAATACTTGAAAGGATCAATGATAATGCATACATGCTAGACTTGCCAGGTGAGTATGGTGTAAGCACCACCTTTAATGTTTCTGATCTAAGTCCTTTTGATGTAGGCATCAATTTGAGGACAAATCCCTCTCAAGAGGAGGGGATTGATGAGGACATCGGTAGCACAAGCAAGAGCATATGGGATGAGACATATTTATGTCCAATTCAAGTTCCCGTTCGTCCGGTTACGAGAGGTCGTGTGAAGAAGTTCAAAGAAATGCTTATTGGGCTGATTCGAGCATCTTGGGCCCAAGCTATCGCATGAAGGGCCATTCAGGGAATTGAATGTGACATCTCGACCAACGAATGTGTGATTCAAGTTCGAGAATGGACCGAGTATTCAAATGGCTGCAAATAAATCCAGCAACTTTCCATTTCAGTTACTTTCCCAATTTGAGGTGACAACTGGCATGAACAATCAGCTATTTATCTATTTATTGTCTAGTTTCCTCTCTTTTTTTCCTCAGATCCTCTTGCCATCTTCTTTCCCTTGTTTTTCTTTCTTTCCTTTTGTTTTTCTTTTATTTTCTTTTCAAATCCACTTTTTTTTTAAAAAAAAAAACAAGCCCACAAAGGGTGTCACATTCTTGTCTTCGAGCCCGGTGATTGGGTGTGGTTGCACTTCGCAAGGAACAGTTTTCAGAACAAAGAAAGTCTAAGCTGTTGCCTAGAGGGGACGGTCCTTTTCAAATACTTGAAAGGATCAACGACAATGCATACAAGTTGGACTTGCAAGGTGCGTATGGTGTAAGCGCCACCGTTAATGTTTCTAATCTAAGTCCTTTTGATGTAGGCAACGATTTGGGGATAAATCCCTCCCAAGAGGAGCGAAATGATGAGGACATCTTTAGCACAAGCAAGAGCACGTGGGATGAGACAAATTTGGATCCAATTCAATCTCCCATTGGTCCGGTTACGAGTGCTCTTGCGAAGAAGTTCAAAGAAATGCTTATTGGGCTGATTCAAGAATCTTGGGGCCAAGCTATCACATGGAGGCCCATTGAGGGAATTGCATGTGACATCCAGACCAACAATTGCATGATTCAAGTTCTGGAAGGGACCGAGTAATCATTCGGCTACAAATAAATCAAGCTACTTTCCATTTCTATTTCTTTCCCAATTTGAGGCAACAATTGGCAAGAAAAATCAGCTATTTATCTGTTTATTGTCTAATTTCATTTTTTTTCCTGATCCTCTTGTCTTCTTCTTTCCCTTGTTTTTCTTTCTTTCCTTTTTTTTTCTTTACTTTTATTTTTGGATCCTCTTTTTTTTTTTTTTTTTTTTTTAAACAAGCCAACAATGGGCGTCAAAAGCTCGTCTTCAAGCTTGACGATTGGGTGTGGTTACACTTACACAAGGAACTGTTTCCAGAACAAAGGAAGTCCAAACTATTGTCGAGAGGGGACTGTCCTTTTCAAATACTTGAAATGATCAATGATAATGCGTACAAGCTAGACTTGCCATGTGAGTATGGTGTAAGCGCCACCATTAATTTTTTGATCTAAGTCCTTTTGATGCAGGTGATGATTTGTGGACAAATCCCTCTCAAGAGGAGGGAAATGATGAGGACATCGGTAGCACAAGCAAGAGCCCATGGGATGAGACATATTTAGGTCCAATTCAAGTTTCCATTAGTCCAGTTACGAGAGAACGTGCGAAGAATTTCAAAGAAATGCTTATTGGGCTGGTTCAATCATCTTGGGCTCAAGCTATCGCATGGAGGCCCATTGAGGGAATAGCATGTGACATCCAGACCAACAAATGCGTGATTCAAGTTTTAGAAAGGACCGGGTAATCATATAGCTACAAATAAATCTAGCTACTTTCCATTTTAGTTACTTTCCCAATTTGAGTCGACAATTGGCAAGAAGAATCCGCTATTTATCTATTTATTGTCTAGTTTCTTTTTTTTTTTTCGGATCCTATTGTCTTCTTCTATCTCTTGTTTTTCTTTCTTTCCTTTTTTTTTTCTTTTCTTTTCATTTCGGATCCTCTTTTTTTTTAAAAAAAAAAACAAGCCAACAAAGGCCATCACAAGCTTGTCTTCGACCCCGGCTATTGGGTGGGGTTGCACTAACGCAAGGAACGATTTCCAGAACAAAAGAAGTCCAAGCTGTTGCCTAGAGGGGACAGTCCTTTTCAAATACTTGAAAAGATCAATGATAATGCGTACATGCTAGACTTGCCAGGTGAGCATGGTGTAAACACCACCTTTAATGTTTCTAATCTAAGTCCTTTCGATGTAGGCGTCGATTTGAGGACAAATCCCTCTCAAGAGGATGGGTGATATGAACCACGTCAGAACTAACACCACCCTAACCAAAATTGGTCTCCAAGATCAAAACGCCTAATCGGATTTGAAACAGAACCCCGACCCGATGCCTAACAAGAAGCACGAACCTTGGTATGTGAGGACGCCACAATTTGTTATGGACGGACTGATTGATAAGTCTTTGAATGCCACGGAATCTTCTGATAGGTTCGAATAGTTTGTTTAGGAACCGAAGAGAATTAAACCTCAAATTGTGTGTAAAAACTTGTTACCATTGAATGAAATCCGTTACAATACATATAGTGGTTTCCCCTTTGTGAATTTTGAGCTCCTAATTGCCCTATTGATTTTGGGCAAATCAATTACTAGCCAAAAAGATGCACAATCTAAAGCAAATAAAGTAAGTTTCCTAAATGGCTTAAAAGCCTTACAATAATATAAAAGTAAACGCATGTTTGGTAAAAGAAAAAGGAAACTAGAGAATAATTAGGCAATTAGCTAATTCTTCTTGCCACTTGTCGCCTCAAATTGGGAAAGTAACTAAAATAGAAAGTAGCGAGATTATTTGCAGCCATAAGATTATTCGCTCCCTTCTAGAACTTGAATCACGCATTTGTTGGTCTGGATGTCACATGCAATTCCCTCAATGGGCCTCCATGCGATGGCTTGAGCCCAAGATGCTTGAATCAGCGCAATAAGCATTTCTTTGAATTTCTTTGCACGAGCTCTCGTAACCAGACCAATGGGAACTTGAATTGGATCTAAAAATGTCTCATATCTTGTGCTCTTGCTTGTGCTACCGATACCTTCATCAAGGGGAATGATGAGGACATCGGTAGCACAAGCAAGGGCAAGTGGGATTAGACATATTTAGATCCAATTCAAGTTTCCATTGGTCCGGTTACGAGAGCTCATGCGAAGAAGTTCAAAGAAATTCTTATTGGGCTGATTCAAGCATCTTGGGCCCAAGCTATTGCATGGAGGCCCATTGAGGGAATTGCATGTGACATCCAGACCAACAAATGCATGATTCAAGTTCTAGAAGGAACTAAGCAATCATATGGCTGCAAATAAATCAAGCTACTTTCCATTTCAATTACTTTCCCAATTCGAGGCGACAATTGGTAAGAAGAATCAGCTATTTATCTATTTATTGTCTAGTTTCTTTTCTTCTTTTTTTCAGATCCTCTTGTCTTCTTCTATCCCTTGTTTTTCTTTCTTTCCTTTTTTTTTCTTTTCTTTTCTTTTTGGATCCTCTTTTTTTAAAAAAAAAAAAAAAAAAAAACAAGCCAACAAAGGGCGTCACAAGCTTGTCTTTGAGCCCGGCGATTGGGTGTGGTTGCACTTGCACAAGGAACGGTTTCCAAAACAAAGAATGTCTAAACCGTTGCCTAGAGGGGACGGTCCTTTTCAAATACTTGAAAGGATCAATGATAATGCGTATAAGCTAGACTTGCCAGGTGAGTATGGTGTAAGCACCACCTTTAATGTTTCTGATCTAAGTTCTTTTGGTGTGCGCGTTGATTTGAGGACAAATCCCTCTCAAGAGGAGGGGATTGATGAGGACATCGGTAGCACAAGCAAGAGCATGTGGGACGAGACATATTTATATCCAATTTAAGTTCCCATTGGTCCGGTTACGAGAGCTCATGCGAAGAAGTTCAAAGAAATGCTTATTGGATTAATTCAAGCATCTTGGGCCCAAGCTATCGCATGAAGGCCCATTGAGGGAATTGCATGTGACATCCAGACTAACAAATGCGTGATTCAAGTTTTAGAATGGACCAAGTAGTCAAATGGCTGCAAAGAAATCAAGCTACTTTCCATTTCAGTTACTTTCCCAATTTGAGGTGACAATTGGTAAGAACAATTAGCTATTTATCTATTTATTGTATAGTTTCCTCTCTTTTTTT
>CAMOHE010049155.1:13609-25904 GCA_946598075.1 Artocarpus hirsutus
AAAATTGGTCTCCAAGATCGAAACGCCTAATCGGATTTGAAACAGAACCGCAACCCGATGCCTAACAAGAAGCACGAACCTTGGTATGTGAGGACGCCACAATCAGTTATGGACGGACTGATTGATAAGTCTTTGAACGCCACAGAATCTTCTGATAGGTTCGAATAGTTTATTTAGGAACCGAAGAGAATTAAACCTCAAATTGTGTGTAAAAACTTGTTACCATTGAATGAAATCTATTACAATACATATAGTGGTTTCCCCTTTGCAAATTTTGAGGTCCTAATTGCCCTATTGATTTCGGGCAAATCAATTACTAGCCAAAAAGATGCACAATCTAAAGCAAATAAAGTTAGTTTCCTAAATGGCTTAAAATCCTTACAATAATATAAAAGTAAACGCATGTTTTGAAAAAGAAAAAGGAAACTAGAGAATAATTAGGAAATTAGCTAATTCTTCTCGCCAACAATGGGCGTCAAAAGCTCATCTTCGAGCCCGACGTTTGGGTGTGGTTGCACTTACGCAAGGAACCATTTCCAGAACAATAGATGTCCAAGCTATTATCGAGAGGGGACTGTGCTTTTCAAACACTTGAACGGATCAATGATAATGCGTACAAGCTAGACTTGCCAGGTGAGCATGGTGTAAGTACCACCTTTAATGTTTTTGATCTAAGTCCTTTTGATGTAGGCGTCGATTTGAGGACAAATCCCTCTCAAGAGGAGGGGAATGATGAGGACATCGGTAGCACAAGCAAGGGCATGTGGGATGAGACATATTTAGATCCAATTCAAGTTTCCATTGGTCCGGTTACGAGAGCTCAAGCGAAGAATTTCAAAGAAATGCTTATTGGGCTGGTTCAATCATCTTGGGCTCAAGCTATCCCATGGAGGCCCATTGAGGGAATTGCATGTGACATCTAGACCAACAAATGCGTAATTCAAGTTCTAGGAAGGACTGAGTAATCATATGGCTACAAATAAATCAAGCTACTTTCCATTTTAGTTACTTTCGCAATTTTAGTCGACAATTGGCAAGAAGAATCAGCTATTTATCTATTTATTGTCTAGCTGCTTTTTCTTTTTTTTTTGGATCCTATTCTCTTATTCTATCCCTTGTTTTTCTTTCTTTCCTTCTTTTTTCTTTTCTTTTCATTTTGGATCCTCTTTTTTTAAAAAAAAAAAAAAAAAAAAGCCATCAAAGGCCATCACAAGCTTGTCTTCGAACCGCGCCGATTGGGTGTGGTTGCACTTACGCAAGGAACGGTTTCCAAAACAAAGGAAGTCCAAGCTGTTGCCTAGAGGGGACGGTCCTTTTCAAATACTTGAAAGGATCAATGATAATGCTTACATGCTAGACTTGCCGAGTGAGCATGGTGTAAGCACCACCTTTAATGTTTCTGATCTAAGTCCTTTTGATGTAGGTGTCGATTTGAGGACAAATCCCTATCAAGAGGAGGGGATTGATGAGGACATCGGTAGCACAAGCAAAAGCCTGTGGGATGAGACATATTTATATCCAATTCATGTTCCCATTGGTCCGGTTACGAGAGCTCATGCGAAGAAGTTCAAAGAAATGCTTATTGGGCTGATTCAAGCATCTTGGGCCCAAGCTATCGCATGAAGGCCCATTGAGGGAATTGCATGTGACATCAAGACCAACAAATGTGTGATTCAAGTTTTAGAATGGACCGCGTAATCAAATGGCTGCAAATAAATCAAGCTACTTTCCATTTCAGTTACTTTCTCAAATTGAGGTGACAATTGGCAGGAACAATTAGCGATTTATCTATTTATTGTATAGTTTCCTCTCTTTTTTTTTTTTTTTTCAGATCTCTTGCCACCTTCTTTCCCTTGTTTTTCTTTCTTTCCTTTTTTTTTCTTTTATTTTCTTTTCAAATCCTTTTTTTTTTTTAAAAAAAAAAGCCAACAAAGGGCGTCACATGCTTGTCTTTGAGCCCGGAGATTGCGTGTGGTTGCACTTACGCAAGGAACTGTTTTCAGAACAAAGGAAGTCCAAGCTGTTGCCTAGAGGGGATGTTCCTTTTCAAATACTTGAAAGGATCATGACAATGCATACAAGCAGGACTTGCCAGGTGCGTATGGTGTATGTGCCACCTTTAATGTTTCTAATCTAAGTCCTTTTGATGTAGGCGATGATTTGGGGATAAATCCCTCTCGAGAGGAGGGGAATGATGAGGACATCTTTAGCACAAGCAAGAGCACGTGGGATGAGACAAATTTAGATCCAATTCAAGTTCTAATTGGTCCGGTTACGAGAGCTCGTGCGAAGAAGTTCAAAGAAATGCTTATTGGGCTGATTCAAGCATCTTGGGCCCAAGCTATCACATGGAGGCCCAATGAGTGAATTGCAAGTGACATCCAGACCAACAAATGCGTGATTCAAGTTCTGGAAGGGACTGAGTAATCATTTGGCTATAAATAAATCAAGCTACTTTCCATCTCTGTTTCTTTCCCAATTTGAGGCGACAATTGGCAAGAACAATCAGCTATTTATCTATTTATTGTCAAGTTTCATTTTTTTTTTGGATCCTCTTGTCTTCTTCTTTCCCTTGTTTTTCTTTCTTTCCTTTTTTTTTCTTTACTTTTCTTTTTGGATCCACTTTTTTTTTTTAAAACAAGCCAACAATGGGCATCAAAAGCTCGTCTTCGAGCCCGATGATTGGGTGTGGTTGCACTTACGCAAGGAACCATTTCCAAAACAATGGAAGTCCAAGCTATTGTCGTGAGGGGCCTGTCCTTTTCAAATACTTGAAAGGATCAATGATAATGCGTACAAGCTAGACTTGCCAGGTGAGCATGGTGTAAGCACCACCTTTAATGTTTCTAATCTAAGTCCTTTTGATGTAGATGTCGATTTGAGGACAAATCCCTCACAAGAGGAGGGGAACGATGAGGACATCGGTAGCACAAGCAAGGGCACATGGGATGAGACATATTTAGATCCAATTCAAGTTTCCATTGGTCTGATTATGAGAGCTCGTGCGAGGAAGTTCAAAGAAATGCTTATTGGGCTGATTCAAGCATCTTGGGCCCAAGCTATCGCATGGAGGCCCGTTGAGGGAATTGCATGTGACATCCAGACCAAAAAATGTGTGATTCAAGTTCTAGAAGGAACTGAGCAATCATATGGCTACAAATAAATCATGCTATTATCCATTTCAGTTACTTTCCCAATTTGAGGTGACAATTGGTAAGAAGAATCAGCTATTTATCTATGTATTGTCTAGTTTATTTTTTTTTTTTCCGGATCCTCTTGTCTTCTTCTTTCCCTTGTTTTTCTTTCTTTCCTTTTTTTTCTTTATTTTTCTTTTCGGATCCTCTTTATTTTTTTTTAAACAAGCCAACAATGGGCGTCAAAAGCTCGTCTTCGAGCCCGACGATTGGGTGTGGTTACACTTACGCAAGGAACCGTTACTAGAACAAAGGAAGTCCAAGCTATTGTCTTGTCGAGAGGGGACTGTCCTTTTCAAATACTTGAAAGGATCAATGATAATGCGTACAAGCGAAACTTGCCAGGTGAGTATGGTGTAAGCGCCACCTTTAATTTTCTGATCGAAGTCCTTTTGATGCAGGTGATGATTTGCGGACAAATCCCTCTCAAGAGGAGGGGAATGATGAGGGCATCGGTAGCACAAGCAAGAGCCCCTGGGATGAGACATATTTAGATCCAATTCAAGCTTCCATTGGTCCGGTTACGAGAGCTCATGCGAAGAATTTCAAAGAAATGCTTATTGGGCTGGTTCAATAATCTTGGGCTCAAGCTATCGCATGGAAGCCCTTTGAGGGAATTGCATGTGACATCCAGACCAACAAATGCATGATTCAAGTTTTAGAAAGGACCGAGTAATCATATGGGTACAAATAAATCAAGCTACTTTCCATTTCAGTTACTTTCCCAATTTGAGTCGACAATTGGCAAGAAGTATCAGCTATTTATCTATTTTTTGTCTAGTTTCTATTTTTTTTCAGATCCTATTGTCTTCTTCTATCCCTTATTTTTCTTTCTTTCCTTTTTTTTTCTTTTCTTTTCATTTCGGATCCTCTTTTTTTTTTTTTAAAAAAAAAAGGAAGGCCGTCACAAGCTTGTCTTCGACCCCGATAATTGGGTGTGGTTGCACTTTCATAAGGAATGGTTTCCAGAACAAAGGAAGTCCAAGCGGTTGCCTAGAGGGGACGGTCCTTTTCAAAGACTTGAAAGGATCAATGATAATGCATACAAGCCAGACTTGCCAGGTGAGCATGGTGTAAGCACCACCTTTAATGTTTCTGTTCTAAGTCCTTTTGATGTAGGCGTCGATTTGAGGACAAATCCCTATCAAGAGGAGTGGAATGATGGGGACATCGGTAGCACAAGCAAGGGCACGTGGGATGAGACATATTTAGATCCAATTCAAGTTTCCATTGGTCCGGTTACGAGAGCTCGTGCGAAGAAGTTCAAAGAAATGCTTATTGGGCTGATTCAAGCATCTTCGGTCGAAGCTATCGCATGGAGGGCCATTGAGGGAATTGCATGTGACATCCAAACCAACAAATGCGTGCTTCATGTTCTAGAAGGAACTAAGCAATCATATGGCTGCAAATAAATCAAGCTACTTTCCATTTCAGTTACTTTCCCAATTTGAGGGGACAATTGGTAAGAAGAATCAGCTATTTATTTATTTATTGTCTAGTTTTTTTTTTTTTTTCAGACCCTCTTGTCTTCTTCTATCCCTTGTGTTTCTTTCTTTCCTTTTTTTTTCTTTTCTTTTCTTTTTGGATCCTCTTTTTTTTTTTAAAAAAAAAAAAACAAGCCAACAAAGGGCGTCACAAGCTTGTCTTCAAGCCCGGTGATTGGGTCTGGTTGCATTTGCACAAGGAACGGTTTCAAGAACAAAGGATGGCCAAGCTGTTGCCTAGAGGGGATGGTCCGTTTCAAATACTTGAAAGGATCAATGATAATGCGTACAAGCTTGACTTGCCAGGTGAGTATGGTGTAAGCACGACCTTTAATGTTTCTGATCTAAGTCCTTTTGATGTAGGCATCGATTTGAGGACAAATCCCTCTCGAGAGGAGGGGTTTGATGAGGACATCGATAGCACACGCAAGAGCATGTGGGATGAGACATATTTATATCCAATTCATGTTCCCATTGGTCCGGTTACGAGAGCTCGTGCGAAGAAGTTCAAAGAAATGCTTCTTGGGCTGATTCAAGCATCTTGGGCCCAAGCTATCGCATGAAGGCCGAGTGAGGGAATTGCATGTGACATCCAGACCAACAGATGCGTGATTCAAGTTCTAGAATGGACCAGAAACAATCAGCTATTGATCTATTTATTGTCTACTTTCCTCGCTTTTTTTTTTCAGATCCTCTTGCCATCTTCTTTCCCTTGTTTTTCTTTCTTTCCTTTTTTTTTCTTTTATTTTCTTTTCAAATACTCTTTTTTTTAAAAAAAAAAAAAAAGCCAACAAAGGGCATCACATGCTTGTCTTCGAGGCCGGCGATTGGGTGCGGTTGCAGTTACGCAAGGAACGATTTTCAGAACAAAGGAAGTCCAAGCTGTTGCCTAGAGGGGACGGTCCTTTTTAAATACTTGAAAGGATCAATGATAATGCGTACAAGCTAGACTTGCCTGGTGAGCATGGTGTAAGCGCCACCTTTAATTTTTTGATCTAAGTCCTTTTGATGCAGGTGATAATTTGCAGACAAATCCCTCTCAAGAGGAGGGGAATGATGAGGACATCGATAGCACAAGCAAGAGCCAATGGGATCAGACATATTTAGATCCAATTCAAGTATCCATTGGTCTGGTTTCCAGAGCTCGTGCGAAGAATTTCAAAGAAATGCTTATTGGTTCAATAATCTTGGGCTCAAACTATCTCATGGAGGCCCATTGAGGGAATTGCATGTGACATCCAGACCAACAAATGTGTGATTCAAGTTCTAGAAAGGACCGAGTAATCATATGGCTACAAATAAATCAAGCTACTTTCCATTTCAGTTACTTTCCCAATTTCAGTTGATAATTTGCAAGAAGAATCACCTATTTATCCATTTATTATCTAGTTTCTTTTTTTTTTCGGATCATTTTGTCTTCTTCTATCCCTTGTTTTTCTTTCTTTCCTTTTTTTTTCTTTTCTTTTCATTTCGGATCCTCTTTTTTTTTTTTTAAAAAAAAAAAAGCCAACAAAGGCCATCACCAGCTTGTCTTCGACCCCGACGATTGGGTGTGGTTGCACTTACGTAAGGAACGGTTTCCAAAACAAAGGAAGTTCGAGCTGTTGCCTAGAGGGGACAGTCCTTTTCAAATACTTGAAAGGATCAATGATAATGCATACCAGCTAGACTTGGCAGGTGAGCATGGTGTAAGCACCACCTTTAATGTTTCTTATCTAAGTCCTTTTGATGTAGGCATCGATTTGAGGACAAATCCCTCTCAAGAGGAGGGGAATGATGAGGACATCGATAGCACAAGCAAGGGCACGTGGGATGAGACATATTTAGATCCAATTCAAGTTTCCATTGGTCCAATTATGAGAGCTCGTGCGAAAACGTTCAAAGAAATGCTTATTGGGCTGATTCAAGCATCTTGGGCCCAAGCGAATGCATGGAGGCCTATTGAGGAAATTGCATGTGACATCCAGACGAACAAATGCATGATTCAAGTTCTAGAAGGAACTAAGCAATCATATGGTTGCAAATAAATCAAGCTACTTTCCATTTCAGTTACTTTCCTAATTTGAGGCGACAATTGGCAAGAAGAATCTGCTATTTATCTATTTATTGTCTAGTTTTCTCTTTTTTTTCCGGATCCTCTTGCCTTCTTCTTTCTCTTGTTTTTCTTTCTTTCCTTTTTTTTTTCTTTTCCTTTTCTTCACGGATCTTCTTTTTTTTTTTAAACAAGCCAACAAAGGGCATCACAAGCTCGTCTTCGAGCCCGGAGATTGGGTGTGGTTGCACTTACTCATGGAACAGTTTCCAGAACAAAGGAAGTCCAAGCTGTTGCCTTGAGGGTACGGTCCTTTTCAAATACTTGAAAGGATCAATGATAATCATACAAGCAAGACTTACCAGGTGAGTATTGTGTAAGCTCCACCTTTAATGTTTCTAATCTAAGTCCTTTTGATGCGGGTGACGATTTGAGGACAAATCGCTCTCAAGAGGAGGGGAATGATGTGGACATCGGTAGCACAAGCAAGAGCACGTGGGATGAGACATATTTAGATCCAATTCAAGTTCCCTTTGGTCTGGTTACGAGAGCTCATGCGAAGAAGTTCAAAGAAATGCTTATTAGGTTGATTCAAGCATCTTGGGCCCATGCTATCGCATGGAGGGCCATTGAGGGAGTTGCATGTGACATCCAGACCAACAAATGTGTGATTCAAGTTCTAGAAAGGACCGAGTAATCATTTGGCTACAAATAAATCAAGCTACTTTCCATTTTAGTTACTTTCCCATTTTGAGGTGACAATTGGTAAGAAGAATCAGCTATTTATCTATTTATTGTCTAGTTTATTTTTTTTTTCAGATCCTCTTGTCTTCTTCTATCCCTTCTTTTTCTTTCCTTCCTTTTTTTTTCTTTTCTTTTCTTTTCGGAACCTTTTTTTTTTTAAAAAAAAAAAACATGCCAACAAATGGCATCACAAGCTTGTCTTCGAGCCCGGAGAATAGGTGTGGTTGCACTTACTCACGGAACAGTTTCCAGAACAAAGGAAGTCCAAGTTGTTGCCTTGAGGGTACGGTCCTTTTCAAATTCTTGAAAGGATCAATGATAATGCATACAAGCAAGACTTGCTAGGTGACTATGGTGTAAGCGCCACCTTTAATGTTTCTAATCTAAGTCCTTTTGATGCAGGTGACGATTCGAGGACAAATCCCTCTCAAGAGGAGGGGAATGATGTGGACATCGGTAGCACAAGCAAGAGCACGTGAGATGAGACATATTTAGATCCAATTCAAGTTCCCTTTGGTCCAGTCTCATGCGAAGAAGTTCAAAGAAATGCTTATTGGGCTGATTCAAGCGTCTTGGGACCATGCTATCGCTTGGAGGGCCATTGAGGGAGTTGCATGTGACATCCAGACCAACAAATGAGTGATTCAAGTTCTAGAAGGGACCGAGTAATCATATGGCTGCAAATAAATCAAGCTGCTTTCCATTTCAGTTACTTTCCCAATTCAAGGTGACAATTGGCAAAGAAGAATTAGCTATTTATCAACTTATTGTCTAGTTTCCTCTCTTTTTTTTTTTCGGATCCTCTTGCCTTCTTCTTTCCCTTGTTTTTCTTTCTTTCCTTTTTTTTTCTTTTCTTTCTTTTTCGGATCCACTTTTTTTTTCAAAAAAAAAAAGCCAACTAAGGGTGTCACATGCTTGTATCAAGCCCGGCGATTGGGTGTGGTTTCACTTATGCAAGGAACGGTTTCTAGAACAAAGGAAGTCCAAGCTGCTGCCTAGAGGGGACGATCCTTTCAAATACTTGAAAGGATCACTGACAATGCGTACACGCTAGACTTTCCAGGTGAGTATGGTGTAAGCGCCACCTTTAATGTTTCTGATCTAAGTCCTTTTGATGCAGGCGATGATTTGCGGACAAATCCCTCTCAAGAGGGGGGGCATGATGAGGACATCGGGCTGATTCAAGCATCTTGGGCCCATGCTATCGCATGGAGGCCCAATGAGTGAATTGCATGTGACATGCAGACCAACAAATGCGTTATTCAAGTTCTAGAAGGGATCGAGTAATCATATGGCTGTAAATAAATCAAGCTGCTTTTCATTTCAGTTACTTTCCCAATTTGAGGCAACAATTGGCAAGAAGAATCAGCTATTTATCTATTTATTGTCTAGTTTCTTTTTTTTTTGGATCCTCTTGTCTTCTTCTTTCCCTTGTTTTTGTTTCTTTCCTTTTTTTTTCTTTTCTTTTCTTTTCAGATCCTCTTTTTTTTTTTAAACAAGCCAACAAAGGGCGTCACAGGCTTGTCTTCGAGCCCAGCGATTAGGTGTGGTTGTACTTACGCAAGGAACGGTTTCCAGAACAAAAGAAGTCCAAGTTGTTGCCTAGAGGGGACAGTCCTTTCCAAATACTTGAAAGGATCAATGATAATGTGCACAAGCTAGACTTGCTAGGTGACTATGGTGTAAGCGCCACCTTTAATGTTTCTGATCTAAGTCCTTTTGTTGCAGGCGACGATTTGAGGTCAAATCTGATGCGTCCCACATTGGTTAGAGAGGGTGGTCTTGGGTGTTATATATATGGGTTCACAAGCCTCCCCTCACGAGCTAGCTTTTGGGGTGGAGTTAGGTGGGTTCGTATCTCGTGGTATCAGAGCTGAACCTCTGCTAGTCGGGTGGGAGCATGTACTAAGGTTCCCTGCCGCCTGTGCAGGTTAACGACGGAGTTGGCACGAGGACGTGCAGTCTAAAGGGGTCGAGAATGATGTGTCCCACATCGGTTAGAGAGGGTGGTCTTGGGTGTTATATATATGGGTTCACAAACCTCCCCTCACGAGCTAGCTTTTGGGGTGGAGTTAGGTGGGTTCGTATCAAAATCCTCTCAAAAGGAGGGGAATGATGAGGACATCGGTAGCACAAACAAGAGCACGTGGGATGAGACATATTTAGATCCAATTCAAGTTCCCATTGGTCTAGTTACGAGAGCTCGTGTGAAGAAGTTCAAAGAAATGCTTATTGGGCTGATTCAAGCATCTTATGCTCAAGCTATCGCATGGAGGCCCATTGAGGGAATTGCATGTGACATCTAGACCAACAAATGCATGATTCAAGATCTAGAAGGGACCGAGTAATCATATGGCTGCAAATAAATCAAGCTACTTTCCATTTCTGTTACTTTCTCAATTTGAGGTGACAATTGGCAAGAAGAATTAGCTATTTATCTATTTATTGTCTAGTTTCTTTTTTTTTTCCGGATCCTCTTGAGTTCTTCTTTCCCTTGTTTTTCTTTCTTTCCTTTTTTTTTTCTTTTCTTTTCTTTTTGGATCCTCTTTTTTTTTTTTTAACCCGACTTTGATAATGGAAATCAAGACTCATGAATAATTGAAACAAACGAAAACTAAGGGAATGGATAAGCAAAACCTGATTAGAACCCTCGCTCTGCTACCAAATGATATAAACCCCATCAAGAACTGACGCGACCCTAACCAAAATTGGTCTCCAAGATCAAAATTCCAAATCAGTTTAGTACAGAACCACAATCCGATACCCTACAAGAAGCACGAACCTTGGTATGTGAGGACGCCACAATCAGCTATGGACGGACTCATTGATAAGTCTATGAACACCATAGAATTTTTCAATAAGTTTGAATAGTTTGTTTAGGAACCAAAGAGAATTAAACCTCAAATTGTGTGTAAAAACTGTTTACCATTGAATGAAATTTGTTACAATATATAGTAGTTTCTCCCTTATGAATTTTTAACTCCTAATTGCCCACGGAATTTTGGGCAAATCAATTACCAGCCAAAAAAATGCCCAATCTAAATCAAATAAGGTAAGTTCCCTAAATGGATTAAAAGCCTTACAATAATATGAAATAAAAAACGCATGTTTCTAAAAAAAAAAGAAAACTAGACAATAAATAGATAAATAGCTGATTCTTCTTGCCAATTATCGCCTCAAATTAGGAAAGTAACTGAAATGGAAAGTAGCTTGATTTATTTGCAGCCATATGATTATTCGGTCCCTTCTAGAACTTGAATCACGCATTTGTTGGTCTGGATGTCACATGCAATTCTCTCAATGGGCCTCCATGCGATAGCTTGAGCCTAAGATGCTTGAATCAGCCCAATAAGCATTTCTTTGAACTTCTTCGCACGAGCTCTCGTAACCAGACCAATGGGAACCTGAATTGGATCGAAATATGTCTCATCTCAAGTGCTCTTGCTTGTGTTACCGATGTCCTCATCACGTCCATTCAATGTAACACCTGCCATTTATCTTGTAACATTCATATTTAACGATGTTATGCAAATTTTTATGAGATAATGTTACTATCCATTTATTTTGAGTATATGATAGGTGACAATCACATAGAATTGATGTATTCAAGATGTTCATGTCATTTATGACATAAGCATAATAGAAAATTAATGTTTAATTCTTGTAAGATGGAATGTGGTGCTTTGGCAGTTCGGTAGGCCAACAAATTTTATCGGCATGCCAAATTGCTCAGCTTCAGCAAGCCGATCTTGAAAGTTCAGTAGGCCAAAAGCCATAGCCAAGCATCTAGTAGAAACACATTCATTATGTGAAATGTGATGTTATATGATATATGTTATGATATTGTCATGTGCTCAAGAATGAATGAATTGTATGTATATCTTGATTTATTTACACTTAGTGCAAATTGATGTATTTTTCCACTAAGCTAAGGAATTGTTTGTATGCAATAAAATAATGTTATATGTATCGTATGGCATAAATGTGTGTGGTAAGTTCCTGTGCATCTTGGAGGGTATGTGCAGCTTGTATTTTCTTAAGGTGACTAAATATTTTATAAATATATGTATGGTGCATTGAGCACTTAAATTGTTGCATGCATGCTTTGTGCACTGGTTGGTTTGGGTGTTGTGCAAAATGTTGGATATGGACAACAATTCTTGATGTTGTTGTTGGATAAGCTTTGAAGAGAGGAAAGTAGTGCATGGAGCACCTAAAAGGCTAATGAAGATGTGATATTGTTGTTGTCTCCCACTCAATTAGTGATGAGGGCATCAGTAGCACAAGCAAGAGCACAAGGGATGAGACATATTTAGATCCAATTCAAGTTCCCATTGGTCCAGTTACGAGAGCTCGTGCGAAGAAGTTCAAAGAAATGCTTATTGGGCTGATTCAAGCATCTTGGGCTCAAGCTATCGCATGGAGGCCTATTAAGGGAATTGCATGTGACAACCAAACCAACAAATACGTGATTCAAGTTCTAGAAGGGACCAAATAATCCTATGGCTGCAAATAATCTCGCTACTTTCCATTTCAGTTACTTTCCCAATTTGAGGCGACAAGTGGCGAGAAGAATCAGCTAATTGCCTAATTATTGTCTAGTTTCCTTGTCTTTTACAAAACATGCATTTAATTTTATATTAATAGTAAGGCTTTTAAGCCATTTAGGAAACTTACTTTATTTGCTTTAGATTGAGCATCTTTTTGGCTAGTAATTGATTTGCCCGAAATTCCATGGCAATTAGGAGCTCAAAATTCGCAAAGGGGAACCACTATATATTGTAACGAATTTCATTCAATGGTAAGAAGTTTTTACACACAATTTGAGGTTTAATTCTCTT
>CAMOHE010049159.1:0-39121 GCA_946598075.1 Artocarpus hirsutus
ATCGTATTTCGATGTATCATATGGAGGCGACCCCAGCTCTTGTTCAGATGGTGAAGCAGAACCAGTGGCAGGACCAGCATCTTTAGGGAATCTGGACGCGAATTCGAAACGGGGAGCAGTTCGAAGAATGGAGGATGCACGCAGATGGATCATTGTACTTTAGGAAACGTTTAGCAGTTCCAGCTGTCGCAGAAGTGAAGAAAGCCGTAATGGACGAAGCTCATAGATCTCAATTTGCTATTCATCCAGGGAGTACAAAGATGTATCGTGACTTAAAGAGGCACTATTGGTGGAGAGGCATGAAAAAGGATGTTCGAGAATACGTGGCTAAGTGTGCGATTTGTCTTTAGGTGAAAGCCGAGCATCAGAAGCCAGCAGGTCAGCTTCAGCCACTTCCTATTCTAGGGTGGAAATGGGAACACGTGACGATGGATTTTCTTACTGGATTGCCAAGGACGGAGCAGCGGCACGATGCGATTTGGGTCGTGATCGACAGGCTAACGAAGTCAGCTCATTTCATCCCGTTCAGATCGACGTGTTCGAGGAGGATTCTTGGGGAGTTGTATATGCAGAACATAGTACGATTGCATGGAGTTCCTTTGTCCATCACCTCTGATAGGGATACCAGATTTAATGCCAAGTACTAGAGGAGCTTTCAGGAGGCTATGGGTACAGATTTGAATTTCAGCATGGCATTTCATCCTCAGACCGACAGACAATCGGAGCGAGTTATTCAGATTCTCGAAGACATGTTACGTGCTTGTGCATTGGATTTTGGCGGGAACTGGAAAAAATACTTGCATCTGGTAGAATTCGCGTACAACAACAATTATCAATCGAGTATTGGTATGGCACCATTCGAGGCATTGTATGGGTGACCGTGTCGATCGCCAGTATGTTGGGCCGAGCCAGAAGATAGGGTTATTCTTGGGCCAGATGAGATTCGTGATAGCAATGAGAAGATCATCGTGATTCGAGATCGATTGAGAGCAGCTCAGAGTCGACAGAAGAGCTACGCGGATAGAAGACGGCGACCTTTGGAGTTTGAGGTTGGAGATTTCGTACTTTTGAAAGTATCTCCTCGTAAAGACATTTCGAGATTCGGAGTAAAAGGAAAACTCGCGCCAAGATATATTGGACCGTTTGAGATTACTCAACGTATGGGTATGGTTGCGTATCGACTCGACCTTCCTTCGAAACATTTGCATGTTCATGACGTATTCCATGTATTGATGCTTCGTAAGTGTCCACCTGAGCAGGATAAGATCGTTTCGTTTCAGGATGTGCAGATTCAAGAAGACACGACGTACGAAGAAGTGCCGATTCAGATTATCGATCGAAAAATGATTAGTTTGCGTCGTCGAGAGATCCCGTTAGTTAAGGTCGTGTGGCAGCATCATGGGGTTGATGAAGCCACTTGGGAATTAGAATCAAGTATGCGGGAGTTGTATCCGCATCTATTTTGTTTTTGAAATCAATTTGTAAATTTCGAGGACGAAATTTCTTTTAGGGGTGGAGAGTTGTAACACCCCGAAGTTCATTAAAAGTATTAGAGTGTAAAATGGTGAATTAGTGTGCCATGATGAGTGTTTTAAACTTAATTTGATTATTTTGTGAAAATTTAGAAACCTTGTGTTAATTTACTCTTTTGATGATTTTTAATTATTCTAAATTGTTTATAATTGTTAATTTAAATTTTAACAAAGCAATTTGATTTAAAAATTGTATACTGTTGCACACAGTCCTATGCAACTGCTTTTTCCTTTCCTCTATTTATTTTCTCTCTCTCTCCTTTCCTCTCATTTTCTCTTTCTTCTCTCTCGCTCACCTCTCTCTTGTTTCTCTCGGGTTCTCTCTCTCTCTCATCCTTACTCCAAAATTTTTGAAAACAAATTTCATTTTCAAGCTTCGGGTTAGGAGATCGAAGGCTCAGGAACAAGATTCAACAACAAAAACAACGTTTTCAAGCTTCGATTTAAGGTTAGGTTTCAAAATTTCTAAAGTTTTTTAATTTTTCAAATTTTCTTGCATTTTGGAATTTAAGAGTTTCTAAGTCTAGAAAAGCTTTGATCTAGCTTAGGGTAACTTGAATTAACTAGGATTGAAGCTTTATTTCATCAAAAATGGATTAGAATCGAGATTTTTTATTTTTCCTTTATTTTTTCTATTTTTGGATTTTTGTAAAAATTTTGTTTAAAACTTGTTTTAAATCATTAAAAAGTGTTCTATTATGATTTTCTATTGTTTATGATGAATATCCATGCCTGGGAATTGAGAAAACATGTTAGATTTGAAGATTTGAAATTCGGAATGCCGAGACCTATGCGTGGAAATTTTTGGAATTTTTCCAGATCTGCAGGGCGAACTTCGTGTTCGGCAGGCCGGATTCATCCGACCGGCAGGCCGAACCTGGGAATGTTCGGCCGACTGGACTTGGACTTCCGGCAGGCCGAACTGTGCAATTCGGCCGGCCGAACTAGGGGAACCGGCAGGTCGACCGAGCAAGGGAAAGATTTTGTGATTTTCACCCGTTTCAACTGTTTTAAACCCTGATTTAAACTTCAACTTTGTACAATGATTTTATAAACCTAAATGGCACACTAGGACATCATGAGATAATTTAGTACCATAGGATACCTCGGGTTAGATACTAATGGACTAAGTTACTATGTATTTAGGATTTGTGTGTGGATCCGCGGAGCTAACGTATAGCGGACCGGGATTACGGTGTGGGACACCGACACGGATATTGAGGTAGGACTTCTACCCCTCTTCTTTGGTAGCCCTATTTCCAAAAAGATTTAAGCCAAAATGAATTTTTATCAAATGTTTTCAATGATAGATTGGGAAATGATTCTATTTAAATATCTTTACAAGCGGTTGATTGAGAAATGTTCATAACGAACTTCATAATGAATGTAAATGATTACATCTGGTAAAGAAGATATTTTATTAATCAAAGAGATATACATGTATATATATATTTGGGGGCATGATGCCATATCAGAGATCGGGTTGTGTAGTGAATGACCTTGGGGGCAGGTCCCGAAACCCAGCGGGGCCACTACGATGGTGAATTACATATGGTTTGCCCAGGAAAGGAAAATTGTATTCTTTCTGGTTGACCTATCTGAATTGTTTTGGTAAGATTATATTTTTATTAAATTCTCATTTAATTACTTATTTGTTTAATTATTCTAGCTCGTTTTCTATATACTTATCTGATTTACAAAATTTCTTTTAAAATTGAATAATTTTAAAATGTAGTCCTATTGAGCCTTTCGCTCACATTTTTATCTGTTTTAAAATCTTAATCCTAGGTGGACATCAGCTTAGGATTGGAGAAGAGTCCGCTGACCGGACTTACTATCAGTAGAAGATTGGGTAGGTTAAGATACAATTCAAGGCATGTAAGGTTCTTAACTTATTCTTTTATTTTGGACTGTGGTCGTATTGTAATATTGTCAGTACTATATGTGTGTGCACAATATGTGAGCCAGTGGGACCCATACGCGTTCCACACCATATTTAATTATTTTTAATGTTATTTTATTTGCTTAATTATTATGATGATTTATTTTAATTCCTTAAATTATTCTACTTAAGCAAATTTTAAAAATTATCACTTTTAATTATAAAGTTGAATTTTAAACCCTGTTCTTAACTAAATCTTTATTTAATTAACTTAATTAAACCCCCACGTCACTTCCCGTACTCCGGGGCGTGACATTAATAGTACTAATCATCATAGTAATGATAAAATTTTTCTACAAAATTCCCTCACTCAGAAAGAAATGGGAGAAGGGGGAAATAACACTTTTAGAAATAAATGGATCAATTTTGACGGCTAAAGTACGGACTAATTATGTTTGATATCACTCGATTACTATAATTTAAGTCTTGTCACTAATTTGTCAATTTGGCTTGGAAAGAAAATAGTGGCCTACAAGTAGGGCCGGCAATACCGGTTTCGACACGACGACACGACACGAATCCAACACTATTTTTCACGGGTTAGTATCGAAAAATTTGACTACGGGTCATTTTAGTGTCAACCCGAAACTGACCCGTCAAAAACGGGTCGGGTTCGGGTCAACCCGTCTGACACGAAAATGACACGTTTTTGACCCGTATTTAATTAATTAAATTTTAAAAAATTAATATTATTTCATATATATAATATAAGCCCTTAAAAGATCAAACCATGTTTCTCTTATCACTCATCTTCTTATTAAAGTGGTATAAAACTCTTCTAATTTTATTTTTTTTTAATATTATATATATTAATGTAGGCGGGTCACAGCCGGGTTACGGGTCAAAATCGGGTTACGGGTCAAAAACGGGTCGCGGGTCATATTTTTTGACACTGTGCATAAGAAACGGGTTGACACGGGTCGGGTTCGGGTTGAGAAATCTCAACCCGTTCGTGTCATGGGTCGGGTTAATGTCGACCTATTTTTGTAAAAATTAACTCCAACCCAACACGAACCCGACCCACCAACCCGTTTTGCCACCCCTACCTACAAGCCAAGTTGCTCTTTTATTTTCTCTGATGATTTTATTTATCGTGGAGGACCCTCCTCTCTTTATATAATCCAATAAAATTTGACAAAAAATTGGTGTATTACAAAGACAATAATTTCAACTGTTGGTATTAAAAATTCTTAATCATCTTATACAACTTTTTCTAGTTGGGTTTTGTGCAGCGGTGATCATAATATGGTGGTTCCCTATTTTAGCACCACGGAATGGATAGAATCCAGAGGCGTGGCAATTGATTATGACTGGTGACCATGGTTTTCTGACGATCAAGAAATTCTAGGATTAGTATAGTTATCTTAAATTTAATTTTTTTTACTTTTTTTTCACCGCATATTACACAGTTGATATATATTCAATTTATCCTAAACTTTTTTCTTCCCCTTTGTAGACACACAGTGAAATATAACAACAAAAAATACCGGTTAACGTTTGCCACTATAAAGGTATCAACTGAGGACAATATGTAACGTAGAGTGTGCGTGCGTGGTTAATTGAACGTGAGTAATTTTCGTACGTTTGCAATATCTGTTCCTATTTGTGCAGGGAGGCGGACGCACGGCACCTCGGTACTACCCAAAGGAGTGCTTTCGTATGTTTGATAGGTGGTTGGCCCACCATCCTCTGTAGTCCTTTACCGACCTCGTGATATCATGTCGTTTGTCTTATAATTAAATACCAAAGGAAGTAGCAAAACAAAACATGATGATGATGATTTGTTCGCATGGTGTGAATTATTGTATCGATGTGGCGGCCCTCTGTGCTTTCCAAGTATTATTGTTGTTGCTGTGGTTGTTGTTGTTGTTGTTGTGGCGTTTTCTAGGGACCCCACACATTATTTTGTAGAAAATTTCCCCCGCTAGTATCTGAACTCGTCGGCATGGTATAAAAAGTAATCAACTTTGAAACCAGTTATAACCCTTTTTTTTTATGTTGATTAGAAAGAGCTTAGAAATCGAAGGAGTTATTTGGGAGAGTCAAGTAATTTTGTTACATTATTATATTCGTAGTTATTGTAAATGGGGTTATTTGGGTAATTGCGATGGGGTTAATGTTGGGTGTAGTGCCCTCAAAGCTGTGACATTGTACATATTGATCATAAATAAATAAAGTGACATTTATAATTATTTTAGTTGCTTATATGTGTTATGAATACATTTATAAACACCGAGAAAATTCCATGATTATTTATGTGACTATAAATTTAGCATATAAGTGTTATATGCTTAGGGATAAAATTTATAGATAATAATCTAAATAGTCTGTAATAATTAATTAAAGTTTAGGATATTTAATTACATATTACAAGTACGGTCCAATCTCATTTAGAATAAAATAGTCATTATCTGGACTATTAATGTGGAGACATTAGATTAGAGGTACTTTATATAATGAGATTTTATAGGATTAGACCAGATAAATTATGAATATCTAATAATCATCCGTTACAAAAAGAGTATTCAAATTTATCACTATGATGATCATATATTTGACAGTCTTAATCCTAAGTATTTATTATACTTCTATTTATGACATTATGTTTTTTGACTTCCATGGTAAGATTTGTCTAAGCACAGATCATAACTTAGCATCTTGAAAATATAATGTAAAAAATGGTTGGGAATAATATTATACAAATATGGAATCTATTCATTCTCTATGGAAGTTAGAAAAACAGTTCTCTTGAGTGATAATTCAAGGTTTGAACAGTAGAGTGCTCGTTCATAATAAGATTATGAATTAACTATTCATTAGAGAATTATTGGAACTCAAGGATAAAGATATAATAAGAGAGGTAAACGAAAATTGAACCTAGCTCTTATTATGAACTATTTATAGAGGACTGACTTATATGTAATGATTATATCAATGGACTGCTCGCTTATTTTCTTTGAGTAATTTCACTATAATCTCAAGAGCTCAGTTTCAGGTTTTTAATGGAATAACACTGAAACTAATAAATTTGGCACATTAATCAAAGAGTTTAATTAATTGTCAAATTTATTGGAGCTTGGGTTATAGGTCCATAGGTCCCCACTACCACATCTGTAACACTATATTGGTTTTATACATAAAATGAATTATACATATTTAGTTTGGAATTATTGAATTCTGAATTACTTTTTTTCACACTTGAATTGTTATTAATGTGACACAGAAAAATGTTTTCTGTAACACATAAAGTAATGTGATAAATGTTGTCACATTTAACTGAGCATTAGTTAATTAATTAATTGATTAATTTTAAAATCTATTCTTAAATATATGTGATTTATTTTTGAATTTAGATTTAGATATGTATGTATGTTTGGTTTTGAACCAAATCTTTTTATATATAAGATTTTATAATATATTAATATATATATATATTAATATAAAAAAAAGGATATTGGAAACGTAAAGTTTACGTTTCATGTAAACGTTTACGTTTTACTTTATATAATATCATATATATATATAATTCGAATCTTTAAGTGATTCGTTAAAAAAAAACACGTTATGTGCGTGTGTGTGTGAGTATATATATATATATATATATATATATATTAATTACAATCATATCATGATTCGGTTAATAATAAAAACAAAAAAAAGGAAAAGTAAAAAGGTTAGAATCATACAAAATATATCCTTTCCCTTTATATTTGATATGATAGTTATTTCAAATGGAAAATTAATTGAAAAATTACTAATGGCTCAAATATAAAAAGGGAGAGATAACCATTATCTCAAAAGATTTTTCATTCACGTAACTTTTGCAAAATACTCAGAAAGAAAAACTGAGAGTTCTTCTCTAAAAAAAGGTCTACTATCTCATGTGTTGAGTGCATAACAGATTCAGAAAAGTGTGAGAAAAATTTATTCTTGCAGTTTGACGCCTACTCGTCTTTCCATTGGTGTGGAGGCCTGGATTGAAAGATCATGGTGTCAAAGAGGAAAGCTAGGATATCCTGATAGTCTTCAAAAGGTTAGTAAAATTCCTAAAGCTTTCTATTATTAATTAAAATTATATATCTATTCTCGATGAACAAAGTTTTTAGAAAATTTTTATTTATCAACGATCCATTCCTTCCGCTGCTTTTCATATTTTAATTCCAACAATTGGCATCATAGCAGGTTATAGCATATATAATTTTAATTTACATGATTTTATTTTGATAATATCATGTTTTTTGATGCATGTTTGTGGGCACTTTGCATCTTTGTAATTTTTATTCATGAGATGAATTGGTATTTAATGAATGGATTTTTGGTCGTTAATTATATGGTTCTTTTGGATTGATAATTTTATTTTCAGTTTGATTAGATCAAATCTGTGTAAACCCATAAAGGGGTATAGGCTTTTTGTGTAATTTATTGTTATTATTATTATTTCTTTTCAATTTTTTTCTCCTCTCCTTCACCTGCTACACGTGGAGCGATGAAGAAAAAAAAGTTCATTAGATCTTTTGGCCTAGTTGAGAACTTTAGGCCTATCAAGTTTCAAAGGTAACGCAGCAGATTGTTGCATAGTAAACCATCCGATGAAGACTACAATTTTGGAGCAGGGAATAATGTATAAATTACAAGAAGACCTTTATAATTTTTTTTCTCTTATTTATTTATGGGTTGTAATTTTAATTATCCAAAAGGACCTGGTCAAAAATCCATTGTTTATTTTCATACTTTATCTTCATGTGATGACAATGATAACATGCTCATGCATTATAATATGTCATCTAGGAAAGTGTCAACTTATAGTTATTGTAACATGACATGCATACACTAGCATATTTTTTTTTATAAAGGTGTTTATAAAATGATTTAATATGTGTTAGAATTAATTTAATGAAATTAAATTAATTGCGTTGGTTTTATAATATTAATTTATTAATCAACCGAATAATGTGAATTTAGTTTTAATAGTTAAGACTTGGTAAAATTCACATTAGTTCTAAGTTATCTAATTTTAAATTGTTTACTGTTCGGTAGCTTAGACAATTCATAATAAATTTAGATTTTTATAAAATCTGGTAATTTATTTAAGTGTAAGTAGAATGGGATTCTATTAACACATAATATAACCTAGTAATTAAAAATTGTTTTTTTTACTAGAGTTATGAAACATATGATGTTTTATAAGATAAAACACATCTTTTAAAATAATGAGTAGGATAAGGTATATGACAATATAACCTACGGTCTCCACTATTGGCACAACACCATGAAATTAAAGTGGCGCTTCGCGATGCTTTGATTTCGTCCTCCCTACGGAGGGTGTCCATTTAAATCAATAACAAGATTGGCTTCCATGAGATAAGATTCTACAATGCATTTCAAAATTGACCTACCCTACAACGACAATTTTGAATTAAGTTGTTAAAATCTGAAATAGTGGGTCACACTCTTAAGGATATAATTAAAGTGTTAATTATATCTTGACCAAATATAAGCGGTTATTAATAAATATAGAAAATATGAGATATTTTGAATATATTTATTAATTGAGAATGTCTTAATTCAATTCATAAATAATTTGACCGACCTTACGGCGGCACTTTATTTATTAAAATTGAATAATCGTGGAATTAGTAAAATATTTTTTGTGTGTTTTTCATATGCATCATGCATCATGTTTACTATTCCAAAACATATATTTATGATGTTTATGCAACCATTTAATTTATGTTATTTTATTTATTTATTATAGCAACAATGTCTAATCCAATCATCGCTATTCTCTCAAATGAAAAATTAACCGGAGATAATTTTGTCAAGTGGAAGAATAACATGAACATTGTACTAATTTGCAAAAATTACAAGTTTGTCCTGACAAAGGAATGTCTTCCATCGCCTGCTGCCAATGCTTCTCGTAATGTATGAGAAGCATATGATCATTGAATCTAGGCAAACAACAAGGCCCGCTGTTTTCTTTTGGCCGGCATGTCTGACGTGCTTAGGATGAAGCTTGAAAGCATAGAGACCGCTTATGAGATAATGCAGTCTCTACAAGATATGTTTGGAAAACATTTTGGCCGGCATGTCTGACGTGCTTAGGATGAAGCTTGAAAGCATAAAGACCACTTATGAGATAATGCAGTCTCTACAAGATATGTTTGGTAAACATTCTAAAAAGGCCCGCCACGAAGCCGTTAAGGCGGTAATGAATGCCAAAATGAAGGTAGGGATTTTGGTCAGAGAACATGTTCTCAACATGGTTAACTATCTCCATGAGGTCAAGGTGAACGGGGCTATGATAGATGAAGCCACATAGGTGGGGATGATTTTGGAAACCCTCTCCCCTGCGTTCCTTCAGTTCAAAAGCAACTATTTCATGAACAAGCTGAAATATAATATGACTGAGTTGCTTAATGAGCTTTAAACCTTCGAGTCTATTTCGAAAGAAAAGACTAAAGAAGCTGAGGTAAATGTTGCAGAAGCTCAACCCTCCTCTTTTGCTCAAAAGAATAAAAGGAGGAAGAGGACTGAAGGAAGTGGTAACTCTAAGAGTGGAGGACAACCTACGAAGAACAAAAGCAACAACAACAAAAAGAGCTCAAAACAAAAGAAGCCCAAAGGAAAATGTTTCCACTGCGGCATAGTTGGGTATTGGAAGAGAAACTACAAGAAGTATCTTTAGGAGCTCAAAGAAAAAAAGAACAACGGTAAATTAGATTTACTCGTTTTAGAAGCTTGTTTAGTTGAAGATGATACTTCACCTTGGATAATTGATTCATGGGCAACTAACCATGTTTGTTCTTCTTTGCAGATGCTTAGTTCTTCAAGGGAGATTGCCGACGGGGAACAAACAATGATAGTGGGAATGGGAGAGGTTGTTTCGACAAGAGCAGTGGGAGTTGTTAAACTTTATTTTAGAAATAAGTTTTTAATTTTGGACAATGTTTATTACATTCCTTGTTTTCGTTGAAATTTGATTTTTGTTTATTTGAACAAATGTTTAATGTTTCTTTTAATAATAGTTATGTTAATATTTCTAGAAATGGTTTGAATATTTGTTCTACGTATCTGGAAAATGGGCTTTACTCTTTAACGCCCAACGAAAATCACTGCTCAATACCTAAATGTTCAAAGTTGAACAACCAAAACCCAAGAAGCAAAAGATTTATTCTGATAATGAAACATACCTATGGCACCTTAGATTAGGTCACGTTAACCTTGACAAAATTAATAGACTAGTAAAGGATGGTCCTTTAAAAGAACTAAAAGTTAGTTCTCTACCAGTTTGTGAATCTTGTCTTGAAGGTAAAATGACTAAAAAGCCTTTCTCTACAAAAGGCGAAAGGACCAAGGAACCACTTGAGCTAATACATTCGAACATCTACGGTCCATTGAATGTATAAGCACTGGTGGTTACAAATATTTCGTCACATTTATTGATGATTATTCAAGGTATGGTTACATATACCTAATGCATAGGAAATCTGAAACTTTTGGAAAGTTCAAAGAATTCCAAGCGGAAGCTAAAAATTTAAAGCAATTAGGAAAGATAGTGAAGAGTCTTCGATCTGATTGAGGAGGGGAATACCTTGATACTGAATTCAAGGACTATATGATAGAACATGGTATTCTATCACAACTCACAACACCTAGAACATCACAACAAAATGGTGTTGCAGAGAGAAGAAATCGGACGTTGCTTGATATGGTGAGATCCATGCTCAACTACTCATCATTACCCACTTCATTTTGGGGATATGTACTACAAACTGCAGTATATCTTCTAAACATAGTTCCATCTAAGTCTATTCTAAAAACGCCTTTAGAGTTACGGAATGGTCGCAAAACCAATATGCGACACATCCATATATGGGGGTGTCTAGCACATGTGCTGAAAGGAAAGACCGGGAAGCTGGAACTGCGTTCTGAAGTATGCTTGTTTGTGGGATACCCAAAGGGAATAAGGGGAAGTTTGTTTATAGTCCACAAGAAAAGAAGGTATTTGTATCGACAAATGCCACTTTTCTCAAGAATGATTATATGACAAACTATAAATCTCATAGCAAAGTTGTACTTGAAGAGTTACTTTCTGATCAGATCAGACTGCAACCGACAACCATTGTCGAAGGACAAAACAAGGAGACTACATCTCTAGATGAGAATGTCATACCACCTCGAAGTAGTGGGAGGGCTGTGAGACCACCTACTCGCTATAGGGAAATTGGAGAAGCACATGTTGCTATCTCTGATAATGGTAAGGATGATCCATTGACATATCGTGATGCAATGGAAGATTCTAAGAAGGAGAAATGGTTGGAGGCTATGAACCTTGAAATAGAGTCCATGTACTCCAATTCAGTCTAGGAACTTGTAGATCTACCTGAAGGGATAAAACCCATAGGGTGACCGTGAGCACATCTCGCACAAGCCTAGCTCAGTAGTTCAGGCATAGGTTGAGCAAGCCTAGACATTTATTAAAAGAATAAAGCACAAAGTTGATAAGTACATGGCTCAAACCCACTTTATTTGAGGGGGAGTGCTTAGACATGCAAGCATCATCACCACAATTAGATCGTTGTTATGAAATTTTTGTGCTTTAATTTTATTTATTATGCTTTCAACATAATAAAAATACCTGATATTAAATTTAGCTTTTGCTTTTTGGTAGGGGACCCACAAATTTAGAAAACACGTTGAACACACCCTCCATAAGAGGGAGAGTTGCCCTTCCTTTTCTCCCATATAATCACATGTTAAAACATTCTTAAACTTACTTCTCCCTTTCTCTAACTCCATGTATCCATTCTCTCTATAAAAAGCCTTCCATTCTCAAAAATTTTAAACTTATTTCTCCCTTTCTCTAACTCCATATATCCATTATCTATAAAAAGCCTTCCATTTTTTTGCTTTGTTTCTCAAGAATAGGTTTTTAATGGTGAGGAAAAAGGGAATTTGGGGCAAAGAGACATAGATTTCAAGTGTTTGGGATTCATCACAACCCAAACTTAAGATGGTGTTTTTTTTTTCAAGTCCCTTTTGGCGTTCTTCGTGTTTTTCTTAAGAGGTTGGTCTTTTCAATCTTTAATCCCTCCAAATTTTTTAAGTTTTCTTGTTTATGAATTAGATTGGCTAGGATTTGAACTAGTTGCAATTTGTTGTGAAAAAAGGTGCTTATGTCTATGCCCAAATTGATTTAGGCTCATTGTTTACCACTATAGGACTAGTGTTTGTGAAAATATCTAAGTAGGATTGGATTTATTATAGATTTTTGTAGATTAAGTGTCTGTGTGTTTGCCAAAGTGAGACTAAGCTTGTTAGTAATCATCACACAATATGTGTTTGATGAATTTCAAGGCCAAGTCTTGGCTAAGTTGGCAGTTGATGAACAAAAAATATATTTGAATTTGTTTAGTGGAATTTGACTTGTTATGTCACGATATTTGTTATGTGTTAATAGATTCAAGTAAGCGAGTTTAGAGAGTAGCCTACATTACTTCATATATATTACAAAGAGTTTTCTACGCAAAAATGCAGCTTTTTTTTGGACTGTTATGAAAAACTGCCTATACTGTATTTTAGAGGCAGATTTTGGAGAAAATTCCTTCACAAAAGTCGTTCATCTCATCGAAATCTAAAATTTTCTTGTTTGGCGAAACATAAAATTCAGACCCAAAACAGCTCAAAAATGGCAAAACAGTTCTAGTAGTGTTGGAACTGTTTGGCATTTTTTTTGCAAACTATATTCAGGTAGTTTTTAGGGCCGCCTTTAGGTAGTTTTTGGATAGTTTTTAGGCAGTCCAATAAAACTACTTGGAAAGCCTAATTAGAGTCAAAACTATGTTTTTTTGTAGTCACGGTTTTTTGTTCAAAACGTCAAAAACTAAAAGTCCCGTGTTTGATAAAGTTTTAAAAATCAATTCTAAGGCCACCATTTATGCATTCAAAGTTAGTGGAAAATTTTTCCACAAACCAAAACTTGCAAAAACATAATTCTAACCTGTAAATACTAACTTTTTACATGACATACAATCATAAACTTAACTAATTAACACATAAATAATTATTACAATATTTTTCCTCACCTAAGCGTTAAATCTCTCATAAAGTTATAAACTTTAACCTTATGAAATTTATGGGAAAGTTTAGATTACTTACCCTTGATGACAACTCTTAGGTGGGTGATCTTAAAACTTCTATCTCCACTCTTTCTTCCTCTTGGATTAACACTAAGACAAAACTTTTTCATGAAAAAATCTAACATACTTTGGCCATCACATATATACTATCGAAATAACATATTTTCTTTTCTTTGCTAAGGAAAATAGAAAGAAAGAAAAGGTGTAGCTATTACCTTAATTCCCAATGTTCTAAAATCTTCTCTATATTCTACTTTTTCTTCCTTGTTGGACTTAATTTTATGGTATGAAAGTGGTGGAAAATCTTTTCGGATTTTGAATGCAAAATTTTTCTTCTTGAAGGCAATTGGTAGACAAGTTGGTGGAGGAAAGAATGTGAAGAAAAGAAAAAAAAAATCTTCTAGAGCCAAGGGGATACACGATAGCGGAGGAAAACAACAACAAAACAACAAAAAAAAAGTTTTCTTTCTTTGAGATTTGTTTACTCGGTGGAAAGGTGATTGGAGACAATGGAGACAAAAAAAAAAAAAAAGTTTTTCTTTCCTTGAAACTTGCTTACTCGGTGGAAAGGAATTCGAAGTAAGTAAAGGAATTTTTTTTTTCCTTCTCTTGAAGTGCACTTTATGCAAGTTGATGAAGAAGAAAAGTAGGAAACTTTTCTTAGTGTTGCACAAGTAAAGGAAATGAAGTGGGAAAGGATTGAAAAAAAAGTATGACTATTAGCTTAGTCACATATTTATATATATTGGCTTAATCTACTTACCCTACTTAATTTATGCTTAATTAGTCTTCTAAGTGGCTTTGACAACTTTAAAATATGCTAATCCCTTGCTCATGATGGCCCCATGGGTAAGGTTGAGTGGAGTGCAAGTTTTGCTCTAAAAATGGCAAAGGACAATCATCATGGATGGGGGCTAAATTTAAGGGATTCTTGTCCTTTGCTTTTGCTCGCAAGTTTCCCTTAAGCAACTAAATTTTATACTGTCAGCAATAACTAACTTAGCTGACAGGAAATTTTATTACCTGATAGGTCTTCCTTTATTTTTTAAATACTATTATACATTAATCGTAGTATGAATCGATAACGATCAAAGTTTAATCGCGTATTGTTTTTCACTACATTAAGTCTAAAAATTTATTTTTAACTTAATAAAAACCCAAACATGACTTTTCGGTATCTAAACTCTATAATGATATAGTTCTTGACAGTGTCACTATCCGAGTTTGCATAGTGTTTTCTATCATTACGGCTACTCGCGTAGCTCCGTTTTGACTAAATTGACAATTAAAGATCTAATTAGCGTTAGAGTAATTCTCAACACACTGCTAACTTAGTATAGCACTCAAAAATTCTTATAATTAAATATCTCAGGTCCCTTACAAATAAATTTCTTCTGCCTTAATAACGGTAGAATTTATCAGTCTCTTTATTAAATTTCAACAGTTAATTAATTTAACAATAGAATATATTATAGAACTTTTGGAACATTCATATGTTAATTCTATAAATTCTTCAATCACACATTTCATACATAATTTTCCAAGAAAATTCTTGATTAAATATGTAAATTACATTATTTAATTTTAGGATTTTCTCGGTCATTACAATATTAGTGTTGATTAGCAGGCCGGTGGAGCATAAATCATTATGCAAATCGATACGACTAGCAGGTCGATGGTCTAGATCAGTAGGCCGATGGTCAAGATCGACATGCCAGTGGCCAAGTTTAGTATGCCGATCGAGCATAAATCTTGTACGTGTTTTTCACACATTTTGATATAGATTTTGACCCAGTTTCAAATTTAGAAGCCTTATCTAAGTGAAATTGACTCCTAGCTACCTACTATAAATAGGATACTTGTTCTTATTGTTATTAGAGATCACCAGAGAAATTTAGAGAGAGTATTTTAGTGAGAGAAACTCTGAAACTCCCAAAGGGTAATTATTCAATATCCTAAATCTTAGGTCTTAGTTTTCTCTTATGTGGTTGGGAGGACATATTGCCAAGAAAAGAATTGAATGACATGTGCCCACCCTGTTGGAAAAATAAGTATGCAATGAAATTTTAAAAATTTTAAATCAGAGTATTTTTTAAAATACAAGTTTCACATATTATATACATAAATTAACTAGATCTTACTAATCTTTGTATACTAAAGAGCTTCTGCAATCTATGAAGAGAAGAATGTTCTAGAAAAGTCTCAATGAACTGGTCATCTTTTCTATTATCTATCCACGATTGGAGTATGTGTGGGGACACATTATACAGTTCTCCACTGGTGACCCTCCTTCCAATCAATTGAGAAGACCCAGAGCAAAGGTTTGTGATTGTGAACAAGAGCTCTCAGGGAGTTTCAGAGTATCTAACACAATAGTACTCACTCTTAACTTCTCAATTGATCTAAAAAACTCACTCCTTATTTATAGAGGTCGTCCCCAAGGTTGGTCATTATCAGATAAGGCCTCAAAAATTTGAATTTGGATCAACTTTTGATAAAATTGCATAAAAAACGCATGATCAAATTATCATTAGATCGACAGGCCAAACTAACAGATCGGCCTATCAAACTTGTTCCATCGACAAGTCGAATTAACTGATCAGCCTGCTGAACTTACGATAATATGATCCCTAGAAATCTTTTATTTCCCACTCAAGATTCTTTGGATAGAGTCTTAGTTTTAATTCAAATAACTCAATAGAGAAGTTATTTGATTAAACAGTCATATCTAGATAATCTCTAGGAAAATAAATATTCCCAATAATTCAACAAATTTATCTTAAATCAATTTACCAAAAATTAATTCAACCGTTAAACAGACATGAATTATTTGATCCTATCAAATTTCAACCAATCTAATAATTTAACATAAGTCACCAATTTATTGGAAAAGCATGCCATATCTTTACAAGATTTATTATGAGCTAACAAAGGGGACCTGATGGGCCTATATAGTTCAAGCTCCAATAATAATAAAATATAATATCCTAAATACACATTTTATAATTATCAACTCTAACGCTACTCCACTAAAAGCTTAGATCTGCACTTTCGAACTATATAAAATTAGGAAGCCATAGATTCCATATTTATGAATAACAAGTCTACGCTATCAAGACTTATGTCTCCAACATACCGGTATGCACAACATCACAAAGTTAGGATGTCACCATTTGGTACATCAAAAAACATAAGTCAAGATAACAGGCCAATTAGTTAATTTAATATCAAGATAAAACATATATGATTATCTAAAGTGAATTGATTTGCACAGATAGAATTCTTAATCCAAATCAATTCGACTTTATGTCTCGATCCAATGCATCGTCACCTATGACAATGTACCAATGTATCTACTCACGAAGTCTAAATCCAAGGGCCAAGACAAACCATCTTCCATTAAGGATGTAGACAACATAATAATCTTAGCATGAATAAAGTGCCCAACTTTATTTCCTCGATTGCGGATCTTCTGATTTAGATCATCACCTTTAGAATCATGTCTTCCACATAATCTTTTTATTATATGCTTGATTCTTAAAGGTTTAGACCGATAGTCTTAGACTTTTATTTGCTTAACATGCATTTAACAAATATGGATGTAAAAAGGACAACATTTGTTATATGAATAATAAATGAATTCTTTTTTTGATAAAATATCTCCAAAGACGTATTATAACAATTTATTCCTTAGGACATACATGTCCAGCAATCTCCCACTTGCACTAAGTGAGTAAATATGATATAACATGCATCCCCATAGCTTCCACATGCCTCTTGAAAACCCTCACAATTAGTGTCTTCGTCAATGGATTAGCTAAATTGTCGTCAGATGTGATTTTGTATACAACAACATGCCCGCCCTCATTGAAGTCCTTTATCACATGATACTTCTGATGAATATGCTTACTTTTTTTGTGAAATCTTAGTTCCTTAGCATTAGCTATCACTATAGTGTTATCACAATGTAGCGATAACACCTTATCTATGCCAGGAACTACCTCAAGATCCCTAAGGAACTTGTAGAGCCACACTACTTCTTTCGAAGCATCACTATTTGCCACATACTCTGCTTCCATTATTGAATCCGAGGTGCAATCTTGCTTGACACTTCTCCAAACAATGGCACTGCCGCTCAAAGTAAACACAAAACCAGAAGTCGATCTCCTCAAATCCAGACAGGATTGGAAATCCAAATCAGTATATCCTAAAGGTATTAAATCATCACCCGAATATACAAACATATACCCTCAAGTCCTTCTTAGGTACTTGAAAATATGCTTGACCGCAACCCAATGGTTCAGTCCTGGATTCGACTGAAATCGACTCACCATCCTGACCACATAACTAATATCTGGTCGTGTGCAAAGCATGGCATACATGAGACTACCTACTACTGAAGCATAAGGCACTTTCTTCATGTACTTTCTTTCCTCATTAGACTTTGGCTAGTCTTTCTTAGAAAGAGTAATTCTAGACTTAGATGGTTGCTCACCTTTCTTGGAATCCTATATTGCAAACCTTTTGAGAATTTTATCTACATAGCTCGCTTAGGACAAAGCTATCATTATGTTTTTCCTATTTTGAAATATCTGGATACTAAGAATATTATTAGCTTCACCTAAGTCTTTCATGTTAAACTACTTGGTCAACCATAAACTGACCGATGATAATGCCCCAACATCTTTGCCAATTAGCAGAATGTCATCTATATAAAGCAGTGGAAAAACCACCTTCCATCCTGAATGTGTTTGTAAACACATGGTTCATCCACATTTTCTTCGAACCCATAAGTATTGATCATCTGATCAAATCTTATGTTCTAAGAATAGGAAGCCAACTTAAGTCTATAAATTGACTATAGCAGCTTACAAACCTTACCCTCCTGGCCCTTAGCCTTAAACTTGTCTGGCGATACCATATATATGGACTCATCAAGAGAGCCATTCAGAAAAGCCATCTTGACATCCATCTATCAAATCTCACAATCAAGAGCATCAGCTATGGATAATAGAATGCAGATGGACTTAAGTGTGGCTATAGAGGAAAAGGTTTCCTCGTAATCGATTTCTTCCTTTTATGTGTATTACTTAGCTACCAGTCTAGCCTTATAGGTTTTGACTTGTGTATCTTCTCCTCTTTTCTCTTATAGATCCACTTACCCAATGGATTTTATCCCTTTAGGAAGATCCACAAGTTTCCAAACCCAATGAGTCTCCATAGACTTTATCTCAGTGTTCATGGCTTCTATCTAGAGTTTTGAATCAATATCCTCCATAGCCTCTTCATAAGTCTAAGAATCACTGTCATGTTCATCCAGTTTAGCAAAAAAGGCCTCACCATTGAACATATAACTCTCGGGTTGACGTCCAATCCTCCTATTATGCCAAAGCCCCTTAGGTTGTTGTTCAATTGGTTTTCGACATTGATTGGATTGGTTTCTACTAGAACCTTGGGGTGATCGAATCACTCATCGTCTCCTCGAGTACCACTTTACTTTAAGGCTTAAAGTCGTTCATGTAACTTTCCTCAAAAAAAGTTACATTCGTTGAAACCACAACTTTATTTTCCTTTGGGTTATAGAAATAACCCCTTTTAGTCCCTTTTGGATATCATGCAAACACACAAACTTTCAAACGTGCTTCCAACTTATTCGCTTCTTTATATAGGACATGAGCTGGATATCCCCATATGTGAATATAGTTTAAATATGTCTTCTTCCCTGTCCACACCTCGTGAGCAATTTTAGAAACCGATTTTGAAGAGACATTGTTCAAAAGATAACATACAGTTTGTAATATATATCCCTAAAAGGATAAAGGCAATGATGAATAACTTATCATAGACTTGACCATGTCCAACAAAGTCTTATTCCTTCTCTGAACTATGTCATTCTGCTACGGAGAGCCTGGTGTAGTCAAATGGGATAAAATCCCATTCTCTAATAAGTGTTTCAAGAACTCATCAGAGAGGTATTCACAACCTCGATCAGATCGAAGTGCTTTTATGGGTTTACCTAACTACTTTTTTGCTTCAACCCAAAACTTCCTAAACTTATCAAAAGTTTTGCTTTTATGATGCATTAGGTAGACATGCCGAAACCTTGAATAATCATCAATAAAGTGATGAAATACTCATACCCTCCTCATGCCTGGATGTTCATAGGACCACAAACATCACTATGCACAAGTTCTAGAACCTCTTTAGCCCTTTTGCCCTTAGACCTGAATGGTCTTTTGGCCATTTTGTCCTCCAAACAAGATTCACATAATGGTATAAATTCTACCTTTAAGTGACTTAAAGGTCCATCCTTTGAATCCTATTCAGGCTAATATGACCTAATCGTAAATGCTAAAGATAGGTCTTATTAGAGTAAGAAGTCTTAAGTCTTTTAGAGTTATTATCATTAACCTTAGTGTTAAGCAGTAAGTCCATCTTAGGTTTGATAAAATATAGATTATTTTGCATCCATCCATCATAGATAAAAGATTTGTTTTTATGAATCACTACTTTGTTATTAAAAGAAACTGAATAAGAATCTTTAAATAAACAAGCTGCAGATATTAAATTCCTTTTAAGTCTAGGAACATAAAATAATCTCACAAAATTAAAATCCTACAATTATCAAAATGAAGATGGATGTCTCCCACTGCTTCAGCCAACACCAAGGATCTATTGCTCATCCGAAGCATGAAGTCTTCATGTAGCAGACTTCTCATTTCTTTGAACCCTTGCAGAGAAACACAAACATGATTAGTTGCTCTAGAATCTATAACCCAAGTGTCACTTGATTCCTTAACCAAACAAGTTTCAATAGCCAGAAGATCACACCTACCTCCTTGAAAAAAGGAAGTCCTTGTAATTCTTCTTGATGTGCCTGATCTTCCCATATAAAAAGCACTTCAGCTTCTTTGGGTTATTCTTTTTCTTCTTCTTATTCTTGTCATTGTAGAAATAGAAGACTTCTCGTTCTTAGCCTGTTACTTCCTTTCATTCTCGGGGTTAAGATTGGAACCAGATGCAGCTACCAAGTTGGCCTTTCCACACGCAGGAGTTTCCCTCATTAGATTTTTGAACTCCTATAACTGCTTCATTAACTCCGTTAATGTCATATCCATATCCTGTCTATTACTCAAATTATATAAAGCTCTAAATAAGATGAACTCCTTTGATAAAGTCTGAAAAACCATAGTCATATGTGACTCGGCATCAATGTCAACTCCATAGGCTTGAGCCTTAGTGAGGTAACCCATGACCAACATCATATGCTCCTTCACAGATGTCCCTAGTCTTTGTTTATAGTTCAAAGGTTTCTGAAGCGCCCCTTGCCATTTTATTATGGCTTGGCCTCTAAACATGTCTTCAAGATTATCGAAGATCTGCTTTGTAGTCTCATAATCTTCATGTGAGCCTATAGTATGTTATTCATACAAGCCATAACGTAACACTAGGCCTAATCATTAGCATCTTTCCAGTGATTATGCGCTTGGATTTGCTCATTAGTGGATTCCCTAGTAGGTTTGAGAGGGCATGGTGTCATCAACATAAATTTTAGTTTCTTAGAGACTAGGACGATATTTAGGTTCCTTTTTCCAATCATTGTAATTCCCACCAGTTAATTGGTTTTTATCGAGTATCAAAGATAAAGCATTTTTAGACATTTTAATTTACAATAAAGAATCATATACCAAACATAAGCAAACATACCATAACATTTTAGTAAGATAACACAATCAATAAAACAAACAATTGTGTTTATGTGTCAAAACCTTGAAAATATCACAACCTTACAACAATAATTTTTAACTCAGAATTCAATAAGCCACCTAAGGGAGATTTGCCAAATTCAATTAGGAACACGGATCTCCTCTGAATAATATATGCCATTTAGAACCCGTCTAATCCAACATATATTAATAATCGTTTTCTTTTGCCATTAATTTTATTAACAGAGCTCTTAGGGGAGGTTAATAATAAAATTAACATGAATGTATAACCATCATTTCAATTGTTTTATCCATGATTTATAATAACCACCTAGAGGGTGTGCAACAATAGATCATGCTAAAATAAATTATCCTTTCGGAGATCCAATCGGTATATGATGAAATCCCTTCCTACTACCATATGGACCAATGTTGGAGGCCGTAGGTCCTCTCTTCGAAAACCTTCTCCCACTCAATCTTTTAAAAAACCAACATTTTATTTTAAAACATGCATAAACAATTTTTAATGAGTGACACTCCCTATTCTATATGGCATGTTATCAACATACATGACAAATCATATTATAATGCAAACAAGCAAAGCAATCATACAAAGCCATAAGCAAAATAATAATAAACAACCGTAATATTATGGTTCCCCCCTAGAGAAAAGAAATTAAAGATTACAAGAAGTCAATCAAAACATTATTGATTCTTCATTCTTGAATCTTCAAGTTGTATCCGTCTTCATGTCACATCCATCTTCAAGCTTTCAATCTCGCATAGATCAAATAATTACCTTTTTGATCATCACAAAATTTCATGTTTATCATAATTGTCTCAATAATAAAATCAAAACTGCACCATAAAAAATGCATCTTTTCTAAAAAACCACAGCTCTTCACTGGCATGCCGATTTGTGAGATCGGCCTGCTAGTTATCACCCATCGACTTTCGAACTTGACAGTTCGGCCTGCTGTTAGAGCTGGCTGAATCCTACCCTACGAACGGCCTATCGAACTAGAGGTTTGGCCTACCAGTCATAAACCATCGGCCTGCCACCAGAGCTGGCTAAATCTTGTCTCGTGAATGGCATGTCGAACTAGAAGTTTGGCCCTCTAGTCTGCAACTATCGGCCTGCCGATCCTGAGGGTTTAGCCTGTCGACCTAGCAAATCTCATGTTTTTCCAAAAAATAGTTTTTACACTGTTTTTCAATCTTATTTTCAATAATTTAAAAACACAAAACTTTATAGACTCAGAAAATACCTTTGAAAACGCTATCATCCATCTTCTAGATCTGCCCACACTTCAAATGATTATTTAATTACAAAATTTTTACAAATTTAAAATTAAATAATAATTCCTAGACAGTGATGATAGACCATCATCTAATATATGAAAAACCTAGATACAGATTCTAGCCTCTAAGAAACCATAACCGGTACAAATTAATTAATGAATAAATAATTAAATAATAATTTGATCAACTATAATTAATTAACAAACATTCACTATATAATCTCATGACAACATATAAATATATAGAAACCCTAAAGTACTAACTCTTCTAAAAAATTAAATTCAAGCATAAGAGTGATCAAGATCACATAATTTATATGTATAACATGATCACTGACTCGTATAAAAACCATAGCTCTGATAACCAATTGTTGGAAAAACACGTACGTAGCAGAATTTTAAAAATTTTAAATTAAAATATTTTTCAAAACAGAAGTTTGGCATGCTATATATATAAATTCACTAGATCTTACTAACCTTTGTATGCTAAAAAGATTCTGCAATTTGTAAAGAGAAGAAAATTCCAGAAAAGTCTTAACTAACTGGTATTCTTTGCTATTCTCTATCTATGATTGAAGTGTGTGTAGACATACGTCATATGGCTCTTCCATAGATAACTCTCCTTCCAACTAATTGAGAAGACCTAAAGCAAAAGTTTGTGATTGTGAACAAGAGCTCTTAGGGAGTTTCAGAGTATGTAACATTATAGTACTCACTTTTAACTTCTTAATTGATCTAAATAACTTAAAAAACTCACTCCCTATTTATGGAGGTCGTCCCCAAGGTTGGTCATTATCAGATAAGGCCTCAAAAATTTGAATCTGGATTAACTTCTGATAAAATCACGTCAAAAATGAGTGATAAAATTATCGTTAGATCAGCAGGCTGAACTAACAGATGGGCCTGCCGAACTTGAACCATCAGTAAGCCTAACTAACGAACCAGCCTGTCGAACTTACTATAATATGATCCCTGATAATCTTTTATTACCCACCCGAGATTCTTTAGATAGAGTCTGAGTATTAATTCAAATAACTCAATAGAGAAATGATCTAATTAAAACAGTCATATCTAGATAATCACTAGGAAAATAAATATTCTCGATAATTCAACAAGTTTATTTTGAATCAATTTACCAAAACTTAATTCAACCGATAAACATACATGAATTATCTAATCCTATCGAATTTCAACCAATCTAATAATTTAACACAAGTCCCCAATTTATTAGAAAAGCACGCCGTATTGTTATAGGATTTATTATGAGGTAGCAAAGGGGATGGACCTATGTAGTTCAAGCTTTGATACTTATAAAATATAATATCCCATATACATATTTTATAATTATCAACTCTAATGTTACTCCACTAAAAGCCTAGAGCTACACTCTCGAACTATATAAAATTACAAAACTTCAAATTAGCTAAGTGTTTATAACATATCATAATGTGTCATATCCCAATAAGATATTCATAATCGGCTTAAGGATAAATTTCATGTTACCTTCTCGATTATTTTTATCTTGCGCTCCATTATCTTACCATAAAAAAATTACCATCATGTCTTCTACATAATCTGCCCATCATATGCCTGATTCTTAAAGGTTTAGATTGACAGTCTTAGACTTTTGTTTGCTTAACATACATTCAACAAATATAAACGTAAAGAGGACAACATTTGGTATATGAATAGTAGATAAAATATTTATTAATAAAATGTCTCCAAAAACATATTACAACATTTTACTTCTTAGGGCATACATGTCCAACACACCCATACTCTAGTTGTGGAAAAGAAAATAGCAAAGAAGACTGGTTAGTTGAAGCTTTTTCAAACACAATTCTAGATAACAGTTCTATGGAAGTTTTCCCTGTCAAAAGTACGGTTCCAATTCTAAGACTTATGTAAGGTCTTTTATTAATTTATATACATATCTAACTTGTTATTTGGAAAAAGACTTTGATTTAAAAGTTTTTAAAATTAGCTATGTATCATTTTTCTAACATTCTGTTTTAGCAAGATAATATTAGTATGTTTTAAATATATTTTTTGTTGTCCATTAAATTATAAAAGTATATTTAAGAAAAAATATTATGCATTTTCTTCTTACTAGTAAGTAAGATTATGATTAAGAAAACAAGTTCAAGCAAGCTAAATAATGGCTAGGGAAGCTGGGTCGCCACCCTTAAACTATGCAACTTGTTGAATTTTGATCCCTAAACCTTAAAATGTGATAAATGGCACCCCTAAATTATACAATTTGGCCTATTTTTACCCCTAAATTTTAAAGCGTGACAATCAAACCCCCAAACTATGCAATTTGTGTCATTTTAACTATTTCATTACTAAAACCATTAAATATTAATAGGTTCAAGTAAATGACCATTTTGACTTGTTGGCTCTACATATGTTTTTAATATATATTTTGGAGACAATATCCCTAAATTTTATTAGTCCATTGCACTGACTTTACTAATTTTTATTTTTTTAATAAAACTTTTAAGGTTTGTATTCTTATAAATTAAAATTAAAACTAAATCATGAACAAATAACGAGAAAAAACACAACTTGAAAATTTGAACTAATTTCACTATGATATAAAAATTAAAGACACACCCATGTGTGTATATATATTTAACTCTATATGAGTTAATTTCACTTTTGACCATTGAACTATGCAACTTGTGCCATTTTTACCCCTAAATTCTAAAAGGTAGTAAATCACACCCCTAAACAATTCAACTTGTCCCATTTTGGCCCTTCTGTTATCAAAATCTAATAACGGAGACGAGCCAATAATTTCACTTGTGGCCATTAAATTATGTAACTTGTCTCATTTTGACCCCTAACTTTACACTATAACAAATCACACCTTTGAACTATGAAACTTGTCCATTTTGACTCTTTAATTACAAAATCTTTTAAATATTAACGAATTAAGAGAAATGATCACTTTGATCTTTTGACTCTATATGTGTGTTCAACATATATTTTGAAACCAAAATAACTAAATTCTGTTTATTCGTTATATAAGTTTTACTATTTTTTTCTTCTTTTTCTCTTTATAATTTTGTTGATAAATTTTTGTTATTATTTTTTGCTCAAAAAGTTTTATCAAATTTTCTCTATCATATAATTGAAAATAAATAAAAATAAAAAATATGAACAAATGAGGACAAAAAACTCGGATATGTAGGTACATGACAAAACGACACATAGATAGTATTATATAACCTACTTGTCATTTTTATGACTAAATTTTGAGGCTGAAAATTATGTACTAATATAATAATGAATACTTAGCTTAATTGGACTCAATAATAATAACAACAAAAAGAAACCTCAAAAGTCGCATTAGTTTTAAGTCAACAAAAATATACATTTGTCTATAAAATTTCCTATGTGTAGGTCTAAGATACTTGAAAATCAATTCCAAAAGATATAATCTCAACCGTCAATTTATAATTAATAGATTAGGTGTATAATTTGCCAATATTTAACAGATGTAGTAATTGAAGGACCAAAATAGGAAAATTTTCGTAGTTTAAAGTTGTGATTTTTTATAGTTAAAACTTAAGGATCAAAATGGGACCAATTACATAGTTTAAGGAGCAAAAGTGAAATTATTGGCTCAATTCTGTTAATATTTAATGGATTTAGTAATGGAAGGGCCAAAATAAGAAAAGTTGAATAGTTGAAGAGTGTAATTTGCTACGTTTTAAAGTTTAGGGGTTAGTATCAGACAAGTTATATGGTTCAAGGGTTAAAATTGAAATTAACCATATATATATATATATATATATATATATATATGAATCAAAATCATATCCAAGACGTAAAGAGCTTTGGAAATTAGATATATATTATAACAAAACGAATTGACAATTCATAATTCAATTTCACAATTAAAATAGATAATTAATGCAATGAATATATATCGCCTCCAACAAAAATATGCATTGTGTTTATAACTAAAATTTTGCCCAAACAAATTATGTAGCAAAATCAAAAAATAATGATTTTTAAGGTTTAAATGCAAAAAAGGCACGGAGCAAAGCAACCATTCACTTGTAAATAAGATTTATTTAAAATGCCCTTTATTAAACAATCAAGTGAAAATTATATGCCTCAATCTGTTAAATATTTAATAAATTTAGTAATATAATGGTCAAATATGACAAGTTGAATAGTTGGAGTGTGTGATTTCTTATGTTTTAAAGTTTAGACGTCACAATACGACAAGTTCAATAGTTCAAAGAAATCATAATATTTTTGAAGTTTAAAGGTCAAAATTTGAACTAGTTGCATAATTTGCAGGTATCATTTGTCATATTTTAAAGATTATGTATCAAAATAAGACAAGTTGTATAATTTAGGTTAAAAAGTGAAATTAACAAGAAAAAGGGGGAAAGAACTACTTTAGTGATGTAAGAACGGGCCAACCTGGCCTGTTCTCCTTAGGCCCACGTCGGCAGTAAAATTACCTTGGCCTGGCCTAGCCCGACCCGTAGGCCAATTTTACATAGACCGTGCCATGGGCCATGTCGGGCCATGCCATGGGCCTTAAATAGGCCGACCCATCTTGGTCCATCATGGGTTTAAATGGGCCAACTCATCTAAGCATGTAATTCTTAATTTTTTTATTTTTTATTTTTGAATTTTTAAGCAAGTTAACAAATATAAAAGTTTAAATAGTCAAGAGAAATATAAAAAGGGATATTTTATGTACGATTGTCTCATTAAAAACCTTTCCAAGGAAAATCTAGTGGGACAAAACCTTGGTAAGGAAAAAAGAGTACAATCGGGATAATTATACATAAGATGTTTACAAAATTACTAAAAATAAAAAAAACAAAAAAATAAAAAATATTGTTCATAATTACAACGTATTACTCCTAGTGGGAGTATCAGAATGTCCAATCTTTGAAGCACATTACTACTTCCAGAATATCGTCACTCATACGTGTACGCCGTTCATCAAGTACTCTACTACTGCAACTAAGTACTTGTTCACTTACAACTGTGGACACTGGTATGGTTAGTATATCACGAGCCATTTTAGAGAACACTAGAAAAGGTTTTGACTGTGATCTCCAAAATGACAAAAGATCAAACTTATTGAAATCATGACCATCACCTTGCTCATTGAAAATGAATGCCGCAAAATTTGTTTCCAGATAGTTTTTCAATTCACTGCTTGTTAAAGATGTGGATGATGCACCAAAACCAAATCTGGTGTAGCTAATCATACTTGCCCATGAAGAACCATATGGTACAGATGTAGTTTTTGCTAAAGGTGCAAGGGATACTATTTGGCCTCCTCCATATTTTTCATTATATGCAGTAAATAGTTGTTAACTTTTGCTTGCACATTTTGAATGGTTATGATGTCAGAATGCACCCTTAATTTTTCCCCTATACCCTTAAGCAAATATTCAACACCAGCTAATTTAACTCTTGGATCCAATACAACAGCTATGCAATACAAAGGTGGAACACATTCCTAATATTTTTTGAATTTTTGTTCCATGAACTCAACAGATTCCCTAAACATGTCAAAATCTCTATGCATATTGAAGGTTGCAGCAATGTCATACAATTTATGTAATGCATGAGGAGAGGTGGGATAGTACACACCTGAGAGTTGGAGAGTGGCTTCGTAAAAACCTTTAAGAAATTGTAGAAGCATGAAGCAATTTGCCAATCAAATTCTTGAAGCGGCTCAGTTGGATTCTTCAAGTTGTAATACACTGTTATGACCTCTTTGTATGGTAGGCATGCGTTCAGCATCAAATATGTTGAATTTCATCAATGTCATATGTCAGTTGGAAGTTTTCTAGGTTTCATGCTTACTCTCTTACAAAGTTTAGCAAACTCTTCAATTCGAGAGCCAAAACTTGCTATGTAACCCAAGTAGGGCTGGCAATTCGTGTTCACGTGTCGTGTTCGTGCCAACACATTTATAACACGACACGATTAAACTAAACACGAACACGACACGATTAATAAACGTGTTCAAAATATAAACACAAACACGATACGCCTATAACACGTTTAACACATGTTTAACACAACACGATTATTACATAATTAAAAAATATTAATATTTAATTTTTTTTATATAATTTATTTTACCCAATTAAAAAAACTAATATTTAATTTTTTTACATTGAAACCTAAATAAATTAAAAGATGTTAAATATTAATAAAATAATATAATAATTTTTAATTATTTAACATTTTAAACTCTAATTTTAATTTTTTCTTTAATTTTATCTTTAATTTTAAATTATTAAATTTTTAACTGTATTCATATTTTCTCTTTGTTAGAGAAAATTTGTTCAAGGCCCGCTGACTCTCATTCGCAGCCAAGGCTTCACCACAGCAAGTGAGGCATTATATAGGAAAAGGGTTAGAAGCATTTTATTTCACTTTCGATGTGGGATTTTTTGTGTCAAAAGCAAAAAATCATAATAAATATAATAAAAGTTGTTTTAAAATATCAAAGAGTAGCGCAGCGTGGTGGTGGCGGCAAGCGTATGAACTCCCCCAAGTGCAAGGTTCAACTCCTGACTTGCACAATTTGTAAGGTTTTTTTTTATTTTTAAGTTTAAATATTTTATAAATAGAATAAAACTATTACAAAACACTAAAGAGTAACCCAGCAGCCTGGTGGTGGCAAGTGTGAGAAATGCACTTTAGGTGCAAGGTTCAACTCCTAACTTGTAAAATTCTTGAGTTTTTTTTTATTTTTTTATTTTTAAGTTTAAATGTTTTATAAATGCGTGGTAGTGGCAAGTGTGAGAAATGCACCTAAGGTGCAAGGTTCAACTCTTGACCCTACAAAATTTTTAAATTTTTTTATTTTATTTTTTATTTTTAAGTTTAAATGTGTTACAAATGGGCGGGTCGTGTCGTGCCGTGTCAACACATTTACGGCCCGTTTAATTAAACGTGTTAAAGGCGTGTTTAGCGTGTTAGCACGAATCCAGCCGTTTATTTTCGTGTTATTCGTGCCAACCCATTTATGGCATAATTAATAAATGTGCGGTCCAAACCCGTTTATCTCATGTTGTTTTCGTATCGTGTCATCGTGTCGTGTCCGAATTGTCAGCCCTAGACCCAAGGCCGCTAGAATATTTTCCAAATAGCCTTGAAAAAATTTCATACCATCTTGAACACACAAATTAATAATATAACAAGCACATCTTTGGTGAAAAATTGTTTTGCCATGTTGTGGTCTCAAAGTTGTTTTGAAAAGGTTAATAGCAGTAGTATTAGCAGATGCATTATCAAATGTGATGCTCAAAACCTTTTCTTTAATGGCAAAAAAATCAAAAACTTCCATGATGACATCATGAATGGCCTTGGCATCATGCGGATAAGGGATTGCTCGAAAAGTAATTAACCTTTTTTGAAAAGACCAATCTTTATCCACATAATGCACAGTTACACAAATATAACTAGTTTTGGTATGACCTTCCCACAAATCAGATGTACATGCAACAGATGCAGTGAAAGAACTAAATTCAATTACTAACTTTTCCCTCATTGAATGAAAAACTTTCATGATGTCAGCTCTTGTGGTAGTTCTTGAAACACACCTATATTATGGATTATAAGCATTTTGAATATACTCCTCAAAGGCCGGAACATCAGCAAGACTAATTAGTTGTTGAGCACTAGCCAATTATCTAGCGTGCCATTCTTTAGCTCTTTGTTGGTCATATGACCAATTGGTAACACTACTATTAGGGCTAAATTGACGTGTTTGTTGATGATAATCAACACCACCTACACCATGCTTAGCTTCACATTTTTTGCAATGCCTCTCTAAGTGACCAGTGCTAGAAGCGGATTTACTTGTGTAGTCTTGTTTGCACGCTTTGCAAATTGCACGCTCTTCTATTACACCATTCTCGTTTGTACGTGTTACTAATCAAAGTTACTCCAAACTGGTGAAGTTCGTTGCACTTTCCTTTTGCCCTTACGAGTGACTTCAAAGGAGTCATCAACTTGAGGTAGTAAGTCAACTCCAATTTCTTCAAGTAGATCATTAAATTGTTCTTGTTCATTGATTACCAAATGTGAAACGTTGGCTCTCCCTCTATGTGATGATGCCATAGCTTCAATAAAAAATAACAATAAATTAACATAACATAAAAATTAAACAAAATAATTACACAATAAAATTAAGTTATAAAAATACAACAATAATGAACAACGAATGAAATAAATTATACCTTCAAGTTTTTTTTTCGTTTTTGAAGAACTCTAAGTAAACTTAAAAAAAAAAAAGACAATACATAAGATTTTAGAAGTTTGTTGAATGAGTATCTTTGTGAATGTTCAATGTTTATTTATAGGTAAAAAAAGTTTTTTTTTAATTTTTTAAATCTTTTTTTATTTTTTTTCTTTCTAGTGTAATTTGATCAGATAATTCTCTAAAAACTTAACGTCTCAGCTTTGCACATTGTAGACCTTCCTTCTGAGCCTCTATGATAAGCCTACCCTTTTATAATTGCATAGGGGAATCTAATGCCATGTTCACTCACGGGTGAAAATGGCATATATAAATTATTTAATATTTAATTCTTAGATGCATTAAATAATATATATATATATTTATATATATATATTAAATGTATAACATTTTGATTTGATAATAAATTACCTATAGACTCAACATCTGATTCTCAGCTTTGCTAGTTTGCTTCTCAAAAGTAAAGCATATCTTATGTAAAAAACCCAAACTACCCTCATGTAAAATAAACTTGCATATAAAATTTTCTCCCAAAAGGCTCCGCCCCCTATAATCCCCTAAGGGGGGTTTACCACCCCCTTCCAACCCCCACGTTGACTTTATTGCGAAGGTTGATCCACGTACAACCTTTGCGTAGGGGCAATCTACATCAGGGTAATAATTAGACTCCACACATACTAATAATGTCTACAAGCTTGTCAAGCCTGTTGCAATGTAATGTGCATGGGGAGTCTAATGCCATGTTCACTCATGGGTGAATATGACATGTATATATATTATATAATATTTAATTCTTACATGTATCAAATAATATATATATTAAATGTATAGTATTTTGATGTGATAATGCATGACCTACATATTCAGTATCTGATTCTTAACTTTACTTTTCAAAAGCAAAGCATGCCTGCAAGGAAAAAAATAAAAAAATAAAAAGAAATAAAAAGAAAAGAAAAAGAACTTACTAGGCTTATTGTGATGTGATATGCATGAGGAAAATCCAATGTTATATTCACTTACGGGTGAATATAGCGTGTATATATATTATATAATATTTAATTCTTATGTGTATTAAATAATATATATATATATATATATTAAATGTATAGTCTTTTAATGTGATAATACATGACTTACAATGGGCCTTACATGACTCACTAGAGAAGACTATACTCAGCCATGTTCATCCATGAATGAATATAAAAAAATATATCTAAATATATATATATATATATTTATATGAAATTAAGTCACAATAGGTCTTTGGTGAGTTGGCTCATTGTGGGCCTATATTGGCCTTACATGGGCCGGCCCATTGTGGGCCTAGAAGGGCCGACCCGGCCTAGGCCGGTGGGCTGGCCTGTTGTGGGCCTAGATAGGCTTGCTCGGCCCATGATTTTCCATCGGTTGTGTTGGGTCGGCCCATGGGCCGACATACATTGGCCCAGCCTAGTACACCAGTATTTATGGGGCAAATCAGGCCGTGAACAGTATAAGGTCATGTCGGCCCGATTCATCACTATTGCACAACGGGCCCAGGTAGGACTTGAGACCTGGACCTATTGTTGCATTTCTAAACTTTTTTATAGTTTACACATCGTGTAGCTGACACGTTTTACTCCTTTTTCTTTGGAGTTTTTATTTTTATTATTTTTATTTTTTTTTTGTAATATTTTGTCTGAAACTTTAGGGTGGTTTTGTTTGGTTTCTTTCTTGTGCCCTCAGGTCACATTTTGGATTCCTACCAAACAAACACAAATCTGTATATTTTCCTTCCAATTCTCTCCTGATTATCCAAGGAAAAAGAAAAAGCCTTGTTTTGGAGCTCTTCAAATGGCGGTCTCTGTGTCGGCCTCCACGATTCCTTCTCTCAGCTCTGACCACTGCAGTCGCTTAGCCTCTTCTGCTATTTTTTCTTCCCCTTCTTCTTCTTCATCTTATTCATCGAGATTGAGATTGTCCTTTTCTTCTTCTCTGGATTTTCCCCTGCGATTTGGAACCAGAGGAGTTTCTTCTCCCTCGCGGACGGCGAGAATTCTTCCCGTGGTAACTCTCTCTCCCACACCCCACTACACCATTTTTTCTATTTCGATGAATTTATTGTCGTTTTCCTTCACGCCTCGCAGGAATTGGTTCTGTTCCATTTTTTGCCTCATTGTGTAGGAAAAATGTGCGAATTCAATGAACCACATTAGTTGATACTTAACACTCATATCTCCATTTCCAATATTTCGGAATATCATAAAATTTTACGGGTAGAAATGTTTTCTTTGCTCTTACAAGAATATGCTTACAGTAATTTTGTGAAAATCCGATTACACTTTTCAAGAAAGATCTAGATTTTTTTTTTTTTGAGGGATTATGAAAGCAGAAAATTAAAATTTGAATTAAACAAAGACGGGGCCATATAGTACCGAGATAGACGAAATGGAATCTGGAGAGAAAAACCACAAGAGAAAAATAAAACTATAGGAATGAAAACAGAAGAAGAACAATAACTCAAAGTTGAAATTACAAACTATCATATGGGCAATCAAATAGCAAACTAGTACATTAAATCAAAATAAAAGAATAAAAGCTGATAATGAGAAGCTAACCTAATAATATAAATCCCTAACTGAATAAAAACCACATTAAAACTAATTAATATCAGAATCTTCTTTTTATTACAGGGATGAGGGAAGGGTTTTCCCTCTTGTTCCAAAAAAAATTTTCGAGCTTTGGTTTGACTTTAGAATTTTTCCTGTTTCAAAATCAAATGTTGTTTCATGTTTAAATGACGACTTGATTTATCTAGTTGTTCAAACTACACTGGATGCATCAACTTAAGAAAACAACATGTTAATATTATTGTAATCCATTGAACAAATTAAAGTACGATTGTATCTGTATTTTAAAACTGCTGCAGTGTTCGGCTGCTTTGTGATGCCTTTTCCTTTCAACTTCATTTGTTTATCTCGTAGCAGTTTATGAGCACCTTTGTGCCCCCCTTTGCTGTATAAGGTGCATCTTATCTTGTACTAGGAATTTGCTTCATAAATATGTTGCATAATGAATTGCATAACTTTCTCTTTCAGTTTTATCTTAAGATAAAAATGTAGTTCTTAACTTTGTTATGATGAGCTGATCTGTCGCCCAGCCTCATAGACATCAAATGGCCTATGTTGCGACATTTTAAGATCTGATTCCTTCAATCAAAGCCAAGAGGCTGATTTCCAGTAAACCCCTTGTGCACTTGTCAATGGAGTTTTAGTGACTCTTTTGAGTTGTCTTACATTGAAAATTGTTTGTTGTCTGTTCATGTGATTTGCATATTCCATTGTAGCATGAGTCTGTACTGCTTTTGGTATAAAGATTTATGTTTATGTTTGATGAATGAAATCTGTAGGTCAAAGCGAAGAAGCAAACTTTTTCCTCTTTTGATGATTTGCTAGCAAAGTCTGATAAACCTGTGCTGGTAGACTTCTATGCAACTTGGTAAGATCTGATCTTCCATCACTTTATTGCATTTCACCCCCCTTTTTCAATTACTATGTTTCCTAGTATTGGGCTTACAAACTTATTTCTTTTATCTAAGTTGAGGATTATTTGGGGGTTTTTTCCAATGATACGTCTGAATAATCACCTTAATCAAATATGTCTGAGACTCTTAGCTTCTCCTTTATAAATCTTGCTTACCCAGAAAGTAAACCTTGAGTTGCAGATTAAAAAAACATTTTTCCACCTTGTGTAGAGATGTCTTGCTTTGTGGGACTGGTATTTATCCTGTTGCTTTTGAAGAGTTTTATACTTAGTGGTGTATGGTACTTTGAAAGTATTGGAGATAATATTTAGGTAGAACCTTACAGCTCCCTGGCTATTATGCCAATGACTCGCTTTATTTCCTTTTGTGTCATGTGCCCTCTTTCTTGTCATTTTTCATGTTCAAGATGCAGATGTTTAACTCGCTAAAACTGAAGATGGATTAATGTGGTCTCTTTTTGACAGGTGCGGCCCATGTCAATTCATGGTTCCCATCCTTAACGAAGTCAGTGCTTCTCTGAATGATAAAATCCAAGTGGTCAAAATTGACACTGAGAAGTACCCAAGCATTGCTAACCAGTACCAAATAGAGGCTCTGCCTACATTCATCATATTCAAGCATGGAAAACCTTGTGATCGCTTTGTAAGTTGATTTTTTCTCCTCTTCTATGGACAACATATATTTTCATAATCACGTAGTGAGTTTGCTTTTGTAGATGTGGGATCATTTTGTAAGCTTCTTTTTTGTTTTTATATCTTGTTTTGTGCACAATCCATTTTCAGGTGATGACGTTGCTTTGGAAAATTTATCACATAGTTTAGGGAGTTGTTTTTTTGTGCAGTTCAATTACCAAGGGATAATGACACACACACACACACACACGCAAAAAGCAAACGCTTGACTGTCTCTGTCTATCATTGCTGTATTTCGTGTTTGTGTATTGACAAGTCACACGCATCTTGTCAGCACTGCGATGGAATTGGCTTACTGTTTCCTTAGAACTTTTAAATTCTGAAGAAGTTGGTTTGATTGTGTTTAGGAGGGTGCTATGAATGCTGCTCAGCTGACCCAACGAATTGAAGATGCGCTGAAGATTAAGCAATAGACAGGTGAGGCTTTCAAGTCTTCCTTATTTCATTGATTCTTTTCAAAATGAGCTCCTCTGCTGAGAGAGATTCAAATTACTTTCCCTATTCCATCATATTTCTCCTTTCTGTTTTTGTCCCTCTTATTGATTGAACAGCTCGGTTTCAATTTGCAGCAGATTTGTGAGGAACTCTGATGGGAAACTTGATTGGAACAATGATGAATGCATAGGAAGACCTTACTTTTCTTTTCAGGAGCCTGTGTTACATATTTTTTCTGTAACTGTGATTATACCGAAAATATGACAAAACTTTGTTTACAGTGGATAGATCTAGTCATGAAAATAACTTACTATGACAACTTGTTACGTGATTTATTTGCTGATTGTTTCGCTTTACCCTTTGAAGTTTCGAATTCTGATGGCGTTGTTGTTTACTCCGTAACTTAATGAAGGCTAACTTTTTCTTTTGTATTTTGCTCCTTACTAATAGGAAGCACACCGTTTAATTCATCATGGACCAGTAATATACACTCATATCTGATTCATCTGGGAGAAGAGCAATTTTATCATATTTACTCTTTCTCTAGACCTTGTGAAAGGATAAAACGGAATTCCAGAGAAACAAAACCAACAATCAAACTTCGGTGTTGGGGTGTTTTGGTTGTTGGCTTTTGTTTGTTTGTTTGTTTGTCTGTTTTTGTTTTTTTTTTTTTTTTTTTTTTTGTTTCAGCTGGCCTTGGTACTTCGGCCAATAGATGGTTTCAGAGTCTCACGGCGAGGCTCTGGGGTTTAGTTGCTCCTATATTGCTGCTTAACTTAGGGTGGATCTTGATGGGATGGATGGGTGACTTGGTTGTATTCTGGGGTTCTCTCCCTGTGTACGCTGGCGTTTGCGTGACTCGTGGCTCTCAGGATTTTTGCCCCTTTGTTTTTTTCGAGCTGTGGGAATGGTGGCTTATGTGGGTTGGCTGTAGCCTTTGACGGTTAGATGGTTGTCTCCAACATCACGTGATTTTTTGAGGGGTGGTTGTACCCATGTGAGGGGTTCTTTAACCTGGTGTTGCAGCCCGGGTCCTGGGGTGCGTTTTGTCATGATGAAGATGCTAGCCGGCTCTGGCCTGTACTAGTTATGTGTTTATTTTGTTTTCAGTTTCTTCTTGGCGTCTTTTTCTAGGGTGTTTGTCCGCAAGAGGTTTTTTCTTTGCAGTTTGTCTTTTAGTTTTGGTGATGATCTTTCTGGTATTGTATTGTAAATCTTTATCGAGTGGATCTTCCGTCGATTTGCCGATTTGTGGCGTCTTTAAAAGAGCATAATGTGAGCTTGTTTTTGGATGCGTCAAACTACTCCCGTTCTCTTTTGGTTTTTTTACACTCATCCTCTTAATGTGTTATTATGTTTGTATCGATAGTCTTGATAGGGTCATACTTCATATTGTAAGTGTTGTCACCTTTGTTGCACCACTTTTTGTGGAATGTAATCTTGTTTCCCTTGGAAAAAAGATGTTGACTGCTATGTTGCTCAACATGTTAACATCGGAAGTCAGCACTTATATCATTCCAGGAATTCTTCTTGACGGATTTTCTCTTTCCATTGCCATGCGGGTGAGGTCTGGTCGTTCTTCTAGAAGTACCTCTCGTCGGGCAGGGTTTTCGATTTGCGAAGAGACGACAAAGAAGAGGGACGGGGAAAGAAAGGGGTAGGTTTCTTGTGGAGTAATAATAACAGTAATAATAATAATAATAATAATTAAAACAACAACAGCAACAACAAATTATTAAAAATAACTTGTAGCAGTCCTTTTTCTTCCTAAGGGTTTCGATTTACGAAAAGACGACGAAGGACGCGGACGGGGGAAAGAGTGGGCAGGTTTCTAATATGCAGGAATAATAATAATAATAATAATAATAACAACCGGTGTTTGACAAAACTGTGAGAACTACAGTTTTTATTATAAACTTAGTTAAAAAATTATATAAAAATAGTTCTTATAATTGATTTTTATCACTTTTTAAACACCTTTTAAGTCTTTTCGGTCTAAACCACAACCTGAGCCTCTCTTAGGCGCGGATTTCATCATTGTAGGACCCACGTGGGATACACGAGATGGGATCCGGGCTGTGGCCCGCACAGGTTATATAGTGCTCTCTAATAATAATAACAATAATAATAATAGGCTTTTTTCAGTACAACAGTGCATCGAAAAAATATACACTTCATCATTGTAGGACCCACGTGGGATCCATGTGATGGGATCCGGGCTGTGGCCGCACAGGTCATATAGTGCTCTCTAATAATATAATAATAATAATAATAATAATAATAATAATAGGCTTTTTAAAGTACAACAGTGCATCGAAAAATGTGCACGTGGAAACCTTATATTGAATGACAGCTTGTATGCATGCTGTTTGATTTGACTCATTGCAGAAGAAAGAGGCTAGGTTAGGGGCTTTCTTGGCTTTTCACAGGCTTTATTTGAGAGGTAACTTTCGTAGTGTTCAGTTGGTTTTTTGGCGAAATCATGAAATTGTAATTGCAAAGTGGTAATTTCGGATGGAGCTAATATTCAATTCGAATTGATAACGGGGGAGAAGGGTAACTGCCAAGCCTCCCAAGGTAAAAGCGATGTAGTGTCCAAATTTTTAGTAATAAATAAATGGTGCAATAAACAACACAGCAAATCCTCAAACGACATTGGGCCTTCTGTTTCAAAATGTTTTTTGGTTTTTTTTTTTGGGGGGACTCACCAGTTCAAAGTGGCCCAGTGGGATAAGCAGTTTGCATATGTAAGGCCCCACTATGCGTTGTGGCGGTTGTAAGTTCAAATGCCGCAATGATGTTCACAGATATTCATCTTCGTTGAGAAGCGAAAGTGCCATTCTTTTGTGTCGGTATAGTGGGCCCTTAGTGTTTTCATTTTGATTTTTGTTTTTAGAAAAATTTAAAAATAAAAATATTTTTAAAAATATATTATAATTATTTTTAAAATTATGATTGGTTGTATATATGGTATAATACTAATTATATTATACTCCTTCATATACTAATTGGAATAAAAATTAAGATTTTTTAATAAAAAAATAAAAATCCAAGAGCCAAGAGCATCTCTTTCTTCCTCTCCTCCGGTAACGTTTCTCGGGCCCCACCCCCGATGGTGTGACGAAAATATATAATGACTTGAAGGACAAATTTTGGTGGTTTCACATGAAGTGTGGTGTTGCTAAGTAGTAAAGCAATGCTTGACTTGTCAACAAGGCTGAACATCAAAGGCCGAAAGGTGTCATGTGGTCAATTCAAATACCTAAATAGAAGTGGGAGGAGATTGCGATAGATTTTATTATAGGTCTACCGAGAACTACAAATCGGTATGATTTTATTTGGGTAGTAATTGATCGGTTGACTAAGATGGCACACTTTATTCCTATCGTAATCATTTATTTGATGACACAACTTGCAAAACTCTATGTCAAGGAAATTGTAAGGCTTCATGGCATTCCAAAGTCGATCACCTCTGATCGTGATAATAGGTTCACTTCCTATTTATGAAAAAGTATGTAAAATGCATTGCGAACAAAGTTGCATTTCAGTACAACTTTTCACCCCTAGATTGACGGCTAGACAGAGAGA
>CAMOHE010049159.1:41267-51490 GCA_946598075.1 Artocarpus hirsutus
TATTCAAACGATTTTAAAATTATCACCTTTTTATTCATAAATTTCCTTTTAAAACCCTGATTTTAACTAAATCTTTACTTAATTGATTTAATTAAACCACCACGTCACCTCCCGTACTCCGGGGTGTGACAATAGATTTTGTCAACGAAACAACTAAAGTAGTGAAACTGATACGTAGAAGGATTGAGATAGTACAGAGTCACCAGAAGAGCCATGTCAAGAAAAGGAGGAGGCCTTTGGAGTTTATTGTCAATGATTTTGTGTTTATAAGAGTGATAGCGATGAGAGGAGTCATAAGATTTGCAAAGAAAGGCAAGTTTAGCTTGAGATTTGTAGGAGTTTATGAAGTAGTAAGGCGAATTAGTAATGTAGCTGACAAACTGAATCTACCCTCAGATATGTCATCTATCCATAATGTCTTTCATGTTTCGATGCTCACAAAGTATGTCCCAGATCCTATGCATGTAATCAAACCCCAAGCCATCAAGATAGAGAAGATCTTAGCTATGAAGAGAAGCCAGTTGAGATTTTAGGTTGAAGAATCAAGGCCCTAAGGAATAAAGAGATTGCATTAGTCAAGGTCCTTTGGTTTAACCTCAAAGTAGAAAAGGCTACATGGGAACGAGAAGATGAAATGAGAACCAAATATCAGCAATTATTCTAAGTTTCTAGGACGAAACTGTTATATGGTAAGGAGGATTGTAATGCCCGTCCTTTTCTTTAACGGATAATAATGAACTTATGTGATAATATGAATTAGAGTTATGACTTAGAAACATATTTTTGTGTGATATTTAATATGATTTTTATGATTATAAATTTTATTATAAACTAATGATTTTGCAATGGATGGTCTAGAGAAGCTCTAATGACACATAGTGCTAGATTGCTAGTGTATAATTATTGTGACTTATTCGATTCGTATAATGTCTACTTTGGTGATTCATTTGGATTTCTATTTACTTGTGTGTGATATTTTTTATTTCTAGAAAATATTAGAAATTATTTTTATGAATGTATAAAATTTCTATAAATCACTTTCGAGTTGTTTCGAACGTGATAAACCAATTTTTAAATTTTTTTTTAATTTTTACAAATCATTTTTTTTAATTGTCAAAAAAAAAAAAGGAACCGATCAGTTTGGTCGTATAGACAAAAATGACATGTAAAATTGAATTAATACAGTGGTTGTCTAAAAATTTTTTTTTTTAAAAAACCAAACCTAAAACTACATGGGAAAACTACATGTAGTTTTGGATCCTAACCACAAAACTACATGCAGTTTGGAGGTCATTTTCTTCTTACATTGAAGGCTTTTGCAAAAAGTCTTCAATTGATTCAAAATTGTTTTTTAATGCTTTTGCTTCAATCTTTCACATCTAAACTCATCTAGAGCATTGTTTATAGCATTGGAGGATATTTTTTTCAAAACCAATGGGGTAAGCATACCTTCCATATTATTTCTCGACAAAACCGTTCTTCCCACCTCATATCCATGTTCCTTCCCACACATTCACTTCTTTCTTTCTTCTTGGATTTTATTCTCTATGATACCTATACCATTCTCCAAGAATACAACAAAGAACATGCCATGCACCCATGTTCTTTTTCCTCCCCGACGCCTCCATCATCACTATCCCATGCTACCTCCCACGTTGGAATGCCAAAACTCCATCTCCAACATGTGCTACGTTACTTTGACAATATGACCACATGTTAAACCACCTGATAGTTCATAATGCTTAGTCCATAAACAATTATTCTCAAACACCTCTCTTTCTCAATCTCTCAAATCCCTCTTTCACTCTTGCTCTCCTCCTTTTTCTTCTTACATGACACATACAATATACACACTCACATGCTATAGCCAAACCAAAGTCTCCAACCCCATTAACTACCCCATGCAACCCCTTGAAGCTAATGTAAGCATTTTTCTAAAGCAAAACGTATCCATAATTGAAAACTAGACGTTAAATTGGCAGAGTTATGACGTGATTACTGAAATAGTAAACGGAGTAGGAATGGAGTTTTGATTGCGTCAAGAGGTTGATTTTTCTATCTATTTTTATATAAGAGTTTACTATGATATTATGGTATATGTAGGTTTAATTTTGTATGGTTTAATGCTTAGTTATGTTTAAAGAATAGTTTTTATAGAATTATTACTCTTAAACTCGTTTTTAGGCCAAAAATCCGTACTTCAAGACTTTCCAGAAAGTATAGAAATAAGCTTTTATGAAAATTCCTTTTGGGCATTGTTCATATATATGTTAGACATCTCTCATAAAAATTTCAGGTTCAAATACACTATTTTTTATTTATTTGAGAATAAATACTTAATGTTGCTTATCGTTATTTTTAAACTGTCTTCAAATCTACTGAATTGTTTAAGGATGTTGTAAAAATTCATGAGTGCTCATTTATGTGTGTAGTTATTGTCTGCAAAATTTTGATTCCATACGAATGTTAGAAATTAAGTTAAAAATCTTAAAAAATATACTGCTTAGTTATTTTAGTAGAATTCCAACAATGTTTTTGTGAAAGATAGAATGTTAGAAAAATATTTAGAATGATTTAATTATGATAAAAATTAATTGAGTGCTATATATATAGGATGTTAAGAACATTATATTAAAATTTCAGATCAATTGAAAATTTATGTAATCTTAGAAAATTCCTTGATAGTTGACTGCCCGTAGGTTATTTCTAATGGCAGTTTGTTTTGTGATTTCTAAAATATAGAAAAATGTTTATAGTAGCTCAAACTTGATGAAATTAAATATGGTTATATATTTGTGTGTCTAGTATATCTTGTTAAAATTTTAAAGCCATTAGAATTTTAATGATTTTTATAAAATTCGCATTTTGCTTACTGCTTGTACACTATTTCTAGCAGCATTTTTGTTACTTATCAAATATGAAATAAATACCTATATTGATCCAAAAGTTATGAAATTTAATCTGATGACATAGATGAATGTTCAAACATTATATTACAATTTTAGAGTCATTGGAATTTTATATGATTTTAGAAAAATCATTGAGTACTGACTACCGGGCTGAATCTGTGAATCTGTGTAGAATGTGGTGTATTTTATAAATTCCTCTAAGTGATTAAGCATGATATTGCTTATTGTCATGATAATGTATATGATGTTTTGAGTATGTTTTTACACTAAGAATATTTCTTTTATCAACGTGTTATAATGTTAAAGACTTTTGAGGCACTTAAGTCATTAGAGGTAGAGGAAACCATCCATCTGTAAGAGGTTAAGTAATTCGCTGTAAGCCAAGTAAGTACATTCTTATTTGCAATATGAAAAAGGATTATGAAAATTTTTGAGAAATGTTATATGCTATTATTTTATTAATGTTTATGCATTTCTCTTTCAAAATATCTCTTTTTATGATAGTTTCTAAAGTGCATCTTTTACAAATATTTTCAACATTTGTTTTACGATGCATAAGATGTTTTCTTAAAAATATAAATGTGTATATGTATATATATGTATCATATAGTTAGCGTTGCACACCCAATGATGGTGTTAGTCCCCAAGGTATACTTGTCACATTTGGTTTGGAATTAACTATCCTTCTCCTCATGTGATAGCACACTCTAATAATGTTAATGTTAATGATGCAACTTCAGAGTCCTAAAGAATTAAATGAATAGTTTTAATATGGAAAAAGAAAAATGAAAGATATGTTCTTAAGAAGTGTACTTTATGCACTATAAAGATTATATCAAATATTCAATCTTATTTTATGTTTAAAGTTTTTATAATGTTTTGTGAGATCTCATATGTACTTACTAAACTAATACTTACTTAAGTTACATCATATTGTAGTTAAGAGTAAGGCTATAGCTATAATTAGAGGACGGATGGACGGATATGTGTGTAAGGAATATGGCGTTAAAATACAGAGTCATGTTATGAAATAGAATAATAATAATGCTATGTTAAATAATAATTCTGCATATTACAAGACTTATTTAATTGTTACGTTTTTACTACTCTCATGAACTCGATATTATATTGTTGGTTGTTGAACTTTGGTCTATAATAATTTATGTGTTGTGATTTGATTATACGTTACATACTTATTATGTTAAGACTAACTATCTCTACAGGTAGTCGGCTAGTCGAATATTTTAGGAATTCCATCGAGTTAATTGAGGAGGAGAATTGTTCAAAGTAAGTAATTATTGAATTTATTTAAAAGTTGCGATCATGTGAAATCCTAATAGTATATATTTAGAAATAAACTAATTTTTAAAAGTAAAGTTTTATTTCATATGTTCGTATGGAAATACACTTATTAGTTAAAAAAAAGAGTGAAATTTCTAGGTAAATAATTAGATAATACTTATATATTCAAGTTTTTTCATCAAATAATTAAGAGATAATGATAAAAATTAACAATTCTTGTAACGCCTGAAAGGGGCGTTACATGCCCACTTTGTGCAATCTTGAAGTACCCTCTCATTTGATGGTATGGAGCGTTACATGTGTCTGGTATCAATCTAATCACAAGTCTGTAATTAGCATCACCTTTCACCACCACGTTAATGTTTGCACCTAGAGTACAGTGGTCGTACAAGGAGTCTAGTGATAGTTGGTTGTTAGTTCTATGATCTGGCACCATGTAAGTTGTGCTATGTTTCCTTATAGGACATGTTGCCTTGTTGTGTCCATGTCCTTTGCACAATGCACATTTCTTTTGATAGGCCAATTTTCCTTCATCATCTGTACATTACGATTGCATTTGTCTGTTTGCAATTCCCTTTTTTTTTACCACAATGTGGTTTCTAAGAGGCACAAAACTAGCCCTGGCGTCTCAATTGTCGTCCAAGTCTTGATTTTTCTAAGTGAACAAGTTTGTGAGGTCAAGTACATTTGCTAAAACTTAGTTGTTACCCCTGCTAGCTCACTTCTTGTCTCCTTGTAGAGTTCTTCTATCTTTGTTGCATAGCACTATCGTATTAAACTCTAAGGCAAGAGAACCATACCTTGTGATCTGCTTGATTTCTTCCAAGACGTCGGCAAATTGGCATGTTGTTGCCTCCAATCTCGTCTTGGCTTTCATAGTCCATCTCGCATGGATCAACGTCTATGGGATGGAATGATAGTTAAGCACCTTCATAGTTGAGTTCTATCTTATTATTAAGAATTGATGTACCACCTTCTTCTATTGTCTTTTTTTTTTTTTTTTTTTACTTTATACTTTTTTTGAAATTGAAGGTTACCACACTAGATTTAATTATTTGAATATCACTCACAGTTTTTTACCTGTCTTTTATAAAACAATCATAACGTCTTCTAATTCGCAAATAATAAGATAATATTGGCTTTTTCAAATAGAATGTTATGATCAAATACTGCCTCTTTTAGTTCCTAATATCTCTCTTTTTTAAACGTATATATTCCTGAATTAAAAAAAAAAAAAAAGACTGTTAAACTTTGCAATTTAAGACTCATCCCATTTCAATTCTAGATATACTAATGGGCTGTTTGTTTGGAGAATTCTTTAGATTCTTTGGACTCAAATTTGAATTCGAGTATTAAGAATTCTTTGTATACGTGTTTGTTTCTCCCAAAATGCAAATCCTTTAAATATCAAGAATCTAAGTTTTCAGAGTTTTGACTTTCCTTAAACTTTTGATACTTGGATATCTTTGTTACAATAAAAACTAAAATTTTCTTTCCTATATTTGAGAAAAAAAAATCATAACTTCTTTATTTGTTATCAAATTGAGATGATTCTTTTTTCAATATGTTTCTAGCGAAGAAATGAACAAATTAAGATCCATATTGTATATTTTTTAGGATCATTAATATTAAGATTTTATTAGATTTGTTGATAAATTAAAAACTATTTTTCTACCTTTTCAAACATAAATTTTAATTTTATTTCATTCTTAGATTAAAACTCAAATATACATTCAAACGTTAATTTAGATAACAATTCAGATTATTAACTTAAATTCTAATTCAAATTATACTAATTTAAATTAAATCATTAATTTAAATCTATTTACTAAACGAAACTAAACAAACCAAATGAACCTAAGTGTCGTTTGTAACGGGCAATATATTACTTATAATATCACATTTAATTTTTTCTTTTTTCCATGTGTAATCAGGCTTTATTTTAAAACTGGCAAGCATCTGGCAACATAAGTCATTTTTTTTTGGCTTGCTGAGGAAGCCACTTTCAAAAACCCCGCCACTCACCTTCCCATCAGAGATGCTTTGCATCCACCCTCTGAGTATCAAACTTATAGGCTGCCAGCTGGTGTAATGATTACATCAAGGAAAGTAAGTTACGGGAATAGCCGATTATGTCCCTAGGCAGTTACTTCTATGTGTCTATAAACCATAGGATCTAATCTCAATACTTCAGCGTTTGTGTAATATAAAAATTGCATAAGTTTGGTGGTAAATTGTAAAAACATCCAATAATAATAATAATATTTTTTTCGCAAAGTGAAGCCCATGCAGATTTCATCTCAGATTTTGCTGATAAAGGTTAGTTCTTCATTTTTCAGTATTTGCTTTAGTAGGTTTGCTCTTCTTTCTTCTCTTCTTGTGCTTATAATCTCATGTTGGGATTTTGTTTGTTCTAGTTTGAATGTTTTAATTTGGTTTTTAATTATTTTAACTTTTTGTGATTGAATTTGCAGTTGAAGAGAAAGTTTTTAAACCCTAAAATGAAATCTGTTGGAGTACGATTTGGTCAAGCCTAAATCGTTTCATAAAGGCCTAAAATAAGGAGTCCAAATTGCGGTCAAATCAAATTGAGCTTAGTAGGAGAATTCAATTCGACCCAGATTGATATGGAAAACATCACTTGCACATTGCTCAGTCAACTTGAGGTGTCGATCAATTCGATGGTTACAGTTCGATTACATTATCTATTTGTTTCGTTTTATGTGAATCTAAACATTCCTTACCATTGAGGATTTTTTAAGTGTTGATTCGATGGAATTGATGTGTAGAACATGATAGTTATAAGAAGATATGTGCTAAGCCACAAAATGGGACGTGAGGATGTAACGCCTCAAAATTAATTAAATGTTGTTAGTGTGTTAAATGGTGGATTAGTGTGCCATAATAAATATTTTAAACTTAATTTGATCATTTTGTGAAGTTTCTAAATTGATGTTATTTTCGACTCTTTTAATAATTTTTAGTTACTCTTAATCGTTTTAAATTGTTATTCTAAATATTGAAAACAAAACAATTTGTCTAATGATCAATACGTCCTACTTTTGGAAACCACGTGCGGGATGTGGTATTTTTGAAAACAACCTTTCATTTTCTTTATAAAATCTCTCAACTCTCTCTTTCTCTTTCTCATTCTTGCTCACTCTCTCTCTCTCTCTCTCTCTCTCTCTCTCTCTCGGTCACCCGCTCTCCCTCTCATTCTCTCTCAAAAATTTTGAAACAAAATTTAATTTCAAGCTTTGGGTTAGTGGATTGAAGGCTTGGGAATGCGATTGAGCAACCGCAAACTCGATTCAAAGCTTAATCCAATGTTAGTTTTCAAATTTTCAATACTTTTTAAATTTTTTAATTTTTCTTGCATTTCGAAATCTAAGCTTTTCTAAGCTTAGAAAGCCTTCAATCTAGGTTAGATGAACTTAGAATAACTAGAATACAACCTTTGTTTCATCAAAAACGGATTTAAATCAAGATTTTTTATTTTTTCGTATTTTTCTCTATTTTTGAATTTATTTGAAATTTTGTTTAAAACTTGTTTTAAAGCATTAAAAAGTAATCTACTATGTTTTTCTATCAATTATGATCATTACCCATGCTAGAAAACTAAGAAAACAAGTTAGAATTGAAGATTTGGACTCGGGGAGGCCGAGACCCATGCTTAAAAAATTCTAGAATTTTTCGAGATTGGTAGGCCGAACTTTATGTTCGGTAGGCTGGATTCATCAGACTGGCAGGCTGAACCTAGAAAAGTTTGGCTGACCAGACTTGGTTTTTCGGCAGGCCAAACTGTGCAGTTCGGCTAGTCGAACTAGGGCGACCGGCAGACCGACAGGACATGGTGAAATTTTATGATTTTTCACCCGTTTTCATTGTTTTGAACCCTAATTTAAATTCCAACTTTGTAAAATGATTTTATAAACTTAAATGACACACTTGGACACCATGAGATAATTTAGTAACATAGAATATCTCATGCTAGATACTAATAGATCTAGTTTTCATCCAAGGTTGTACGTGGATATGTAGAGCTAACGTATAGCAGACCGAGATTATGGTGTGAAACACCGATACGAGTATCGAGGCAGGACTTCTACCCCTTCCTTGGTAACTAGTTTTAAATGTTTTGGCCTCAGAGGAATTTTTAACAAAAATGTTTCAAATGATTGGTTGAAAATATATTTTTGTTGACTGATTTTATAAACAGTAGAATTGAGGTGATTTTTCATAATAAACCTCATAATGAATGCAAATGATTATATTTGGTAAAAAGAGATTTTAACAATTATGAAAAGATATATAAATATATATATATATTTCGGCCATGATGCCATATCAGAAATCGGGTCGTGTAGTGCGTGACCTTGGGGGCAGGTCCTGAAACTCAGCTGGGCCATTTCGGTGGTGAATATTATGGTTTGCCTATGAAAAGAAAACGTTATTCTTTCTGGTCGACCTATAAAATTGTTTCGTAAGATAAGTTTTTATTAGATTCTCATTTACATATTTGTTTATTTATTTATTTATCTATTTACTCATTCAAGTTTATTTTCTAAATATTTACTGGATTAATGAAATTTCTTTCAAAATTAAATGTTTTAAATAAATAGTCCTATTAAGCCTTTCGTTCACGTTTTTATTTGTTTTAAAATTTTCCTTCTAGGTGGATTTCAACTTAGGTTTGAAGAGGAGTCCACGGACAGAACTCACGGGCAGTAGAAGGACTAAATAAGTTATTTGGATTACATAAATCAAGGCATGTAATTTTCTAACTCTTCCTTTTACTTGGACTATGGTTGTGATAATATATTGTCAGTACTGTGTATGTGCACAAGATGTGGGTCAGTGGGACCCATTCTCATTCCTCCGTAGTTTTTGTCATCTTTTTCCTTATTGTTTATTTTATCATTATTTTTATTTGTTTAAAAATTTTAACTGCTTGCCTCTAAATTAGTTTTAAAATTCATCATATTTTTATTAATAAAATTGATTCTAAAACCTGGTTTTTAACTAAATTTCAGTTTAATTAACTTAATTAATCTAGCACGTCACCTCCTATACTTCGGGGCGTGACAAAGGAGAAGTCAAATGATTACGCCTTATTGAAGATCAACACGTGTCTTACAACTGCAAGCATTATTATGCCTATTTCTTCCGTCAGATTGGAGTTACGATCTCACACAACACTCTATATAAAGGTGTAACACCCCGAAGTTAATTAAATGGTATTAGAATGATAAATGGTGGGTTAGTGTGCCTTAATGAGCATTTTAAATTTAATTTGAATGTTTTGTGGAAATTTAGTAACCTTGTAAAATTTTACTCTTTTAATGATTATTAGTTATCCTAAATTGTTTTTAATTGTTAATTTAAATTTTTACAAAGCAATTTGATTTGAAAAATAGTGTGTTGTTGCACATAGTTTTGTGCAACCACTTTCTCTATTTTCCTCTATTTATTTCATTTTCTCTCTCTTTCCTCCCATTTCTCTCGCTCATTCTCTCTCTTCTCTTCTTCTCTCTCGGGTTCCCTCACTCTCTCTCTCAATCTCTTAAAATTTTTGAAAACAAATTTCGTTTTCAAGCTTCGGGCTAGGAGATCGAAGGCTCGGGAACAAGATTTAACAAAAAAAACAAAGTTTTCAAGCTTTGATTCGAGGTTAGATTTTAAAACTCAAAGTTTTTCTATTTTTCAAGATTTTCTTGCATTTTGAAATTTTGGAGTTTCTAAGCCTAGAAAAGCTTCAATCTAAGTTAGGTGGACTTAGATTAGCTAGAATGTAAACTTCATTTCATCAAAAACGGATTAGAATCAAGATTTTTCATTTTTTCTCTATTTTCTCTATTTTCGGGTTTTGTAAAAATCTTGTTTAAAACTTGTTTTAAATCATTCAAAAGTGTTCTATTATGATTTTCTATTGTTTATGATGATTATCCATGCCTGGGAATTGAGAAAACAAGTTAGATTTGAAGATTTGAATTCGGGGATGCCGAGACCCGT
>CAMOHE010049160.1:0-43950 GCA_946598075.1 Artocarpus hirsutus
GTTGGAAAGCTTAGGATGTCTACTTTTAAAATATGTAGACCAATTTACAAAATTTATTTTTATCTAATCCCAAAATTTCAAGAAAGGCTACTGCCCATAGAGATAATACAAGGTTTATGGAAGGTTAAGTTTCTCTTTAACCCAAATCATATTATTCTTGTTCAACATCTTAAAAACATTCTAAAATATACAGCATGCATTATATAATCATAATAAACATATTCACATGAGTTCAAAATCATCATCAAACCAAAATAAAGGTTGGTTGTCGGTTTCAACTTAGGACTTAAGTTTTTGTTCATAAATACTCAAATATGTATGCTAACATAATTATAAATTTGCATAAACTTGGAACACGAAAATCATGCATTAGACATGGAGAAAACACATACTAAAACCAAGTTTGAATTTAAGAAAACCTACCTCAAAACTCCTTTGAAAAACACCAAAGTTTGGGTTAAAAATCAAGCTTGTATTGACTCCAAAATGGCTTCAAACGTGGCTGGAAATTATAGTTGTCATGGTTGCAAAGAGAGCTTTATGTCTTGTGTCTTTAGTTGGATATTGAAGTGAGAAAGGAGAGAATGAGAAACTAGAGAAGAGAGTGGTGATGGTTGAATATATAGGCATCAAATTAATTGAGGAGCGAGATAGAATTAAATAAGCATTAAAAGAAAATGTTATCATGTCTCCCACGGAGACTTTTAGCAAATAATGTCAACATAATTGAGGGGACAAATGGGGTATGTTGTAGAAGAAGATAAATGAAGCATTAAAAATGTGGTTGAGAAAACATATCGATGTCCCTTGGTAGTTGAGGTGAATTAATTCTATGCCTCCAAATGATAAGGATGCTATTTAATTGAGCATTAATGTAGTGGGACAAGGCTGATATAAGTGAGTGATAGGTAGATTTAAAATATTTACTACGGAGACTTAGTAAAAATGCTCAAATGACATATTTATTTATATGATTTTATCAAAAATCATACCCGTTAAAATAACGGGTGTTTCACGTTATCAGCACGAACTAGCTCCATTTGTGTCTATCTACCGAAGTACCTTGACGATTGCTGAGTGTGCTTAGTAAGTAAAATTGTTCATTTGTTATTTTGCTTTTGTTTGAATAATTTGATAGCTTACTTAAATTTAAGATGCCAAAGATTAGGACAACTGTTTGGTCATGCAACTACAACGGAGACTTAGTAAAAATGCTCAAATGACATATTTATTTATATGATTTTATCAAAAATCATACCCGTTAAAATAACGGGTGTTTCACGTTATCAGCACGAACTAGCTCCATTTGTGTCTATCTACCGAAGTACCTTGACGATTGCTGAGTGTGCTTAGTAAGTAAAATTGTTCATTTGTTATTTTGCTTTTGTTTGAATAATTTGATAGCTTACTTAAATTTAAGATGCCAAAGATTAGGACAACTGTTTGGTCATGCAACTACAATGTGGTCTTCTTGAAATTAATCTTCAAAACGTCATGCAATTTGTCTTGGTATTTGGATCATGAATGTTTGTTTTCCAGCAAAAATAATAATAATAATAATAATAAAAAAAAAATAAAAAGACCTTTGTGTTTTTCTTTTTCTTTTTTTAAAGAAATCTTCATTTTTATCGTTATCAAATACTGTGCAATTTGTGAATTTGAAACTAGATTCATTGCTTCCTTTGTTTTCACCTTTGACCTTGTTAAGATTCATACCATTTTTTTGTCAATAAATAAATCCAATTCCTCTTTTCTAATCTATTAATGTTAAAAGAAATGACCATTTCTACTTAATCAAAACCCATTTCTATGATTAGTCTTTAATTAACTACTGTAAATAGATGTTTATGGTTATTCATTAAACAATGTATATACTATTTACTGATTATTTATTGATATTTTTATCTTCTAATTGATTAATATTTTTGTTATAGTCTTTACCATGGCAAATCTTACCAAGTTGGAATTTGTAGCCCTTGTTATTACGGGCAAGAACTATCTAGCATGAACTCTTGATGTTGAAATTCATTTGGATGCTATGGGTCTTGGAGACACAATTAAAGAAGGAAATCAAGAATCATTATAAAACCGCGTCAAAGCAATGATTTTCCTTCGTCACCATCTCCATGAAGGATTAAAAACTAAATATCTTACTGTAAAAGATCCACTTGACCTTTTGAAAAATTTGAAAGAAAGATATGACCACCAAAAAACTGTTATTCTTCCAAAAGCTCGTTATGATTGGATGCATTTGCGATTGCAAGATTTTAAATCAGTAAGCTAGTATAATTCTGCAATATTTAAAATTAGTTCTCAATTAAAATTATGCAGAGAAAATATTACTGATGAAGATATGCTAGAGAAAACATTCTCTACTTGTCATGCCTCGAATGTGCTCCTGCAGCAGCAATATCAAGAAAAAGGCTTTAAAAAATACTCTGAACTGATTTCATGCCTTCTTCTGGCTGAGCAAAATAACGAGCTATTAATGAAAAATTATGAATCTTGTCCAATTAGTTCTGCCCTATTCCTTTAAGTGAATGCAACAACATCTAACAATTCGGGGCGTGGATGAGGTCGTGGTCATGGTCGTAGCCGTGATCGTGGCTGCGGACGTGGTCGAGGTTGGAATACCTATCACAATCATGATAATAACAATTCTTACGTCCAGGAGAGGGAGAATAATGGAGACAAAAAAAAAAGGTGTGCAACAAAAGGATTCAAAGAATTCAGAAAATATATGCTACCAGTGCGGTATGAAAGGACATTGGTCACGTACTTGTTGTACATCGAAATATATTGTTGAGCTTTATTAAGCATCACTCAAAGAGAAAGGGAAAAATATAGAAGCAAATTTTACCTACTTTGATGATCTTGATCAAAGTCCTATTGATATAACTCATTTATATGTGACAGATTTCTTTGAACATCCTAAAGGGAGAATTGATCATTTAATTGGTGATGGAAATGTCCAAAATATCTAAAATGATTTATAGGATTTTATTTTTGGTGTGTTTTTATTTGGTTTGAGGTGTCTTTTGGTGTGTTGTTTTTTTTTAACTATGGTTTCAATATCTAATATTTTACTCTATTGGATTGTAATATTTATTATAATCTATTTTTGTTTTATTTGAATGAAGAAAATATGGATATTCCCCAATATTTAGTTGGACCCAAGATCAATGGTGAAGATGTATGTCTCGCTAATAGTGCAACAACGTATACTATACTTAAAGATAAAAAAATATTTTTCCCACTTAATAATGGGCAAAGCTAATGTTAATACAATATCTGGTAGTACAAAAATTATTGAAGGCTCTGGAAGAGCCAATATATTATTAACCGGAGGAACAAGATTTCTTATAAATAATGCATTATTTTCTACTAAGTCTCAAAGAAATTTATTAAGTTTTAAAGATATCTGCCGAAATGGATATCACATTGAGACAGTGAATGGGGTGAATGTTGAATACCTCTATATTACAGCTATGATTTCGGGTAAGAAATACATATAAGAGAAATTACCTGCTCTTTCTTCCGGTTTGTACTACACGAATATTAGTCAAATTGAAGCACATGCAATAGTGAACCAGAAGTTCACTGATCCAAATAATTTATTGTTTGGCATGACCGATTAGGCCATCCCAGGTCAATAATGATGCGAAGAATCATTGAGAATTCAAATGGACATCCATTGAAGAACCAAAAGATTCTTCAATCTAATGAATTCTCATGTGCTGCTTGTTCTCAAGGTAAACTAATCATTAGACCATCACTAGCTAAAGTTGGGATTGAATCCCTTGCATTTCTGAAACGTATTCAAGGTGATATATGTGGGCCCATTCATCCGTCATGTGGACCATATAGATATTTTATGGTTTTAATAAATGCATCTACAAGATGGTCACATGTGTGTTTATTATCAACTCGCAACCTGACGTTTTCGAGATTACTTGCTCAGATAATTTGATTATGTGCGGAATTTCTAGATCATGCAATTAAGTCAATATGTCTTGACAATGCTAGTGAATTTAGATCCCAAGCTTTTTATGATTATTGTATGTCAATAGGGTAACTGTTGAAGAGCCTGTTGCCCATGCTCATACACAGAATAGTCTAGCAGAATCATTTATTAAATGCCTCCAATTAATAGCTAGACCTTTATTTATGTGAACCAAACTCCCTGTTTTTATTTGGGGACATGTTATTTTGTATACAGCAGCACTTGTGCGCATTAGGCCAACGTCATATCATAAGTTCTCTCCATTACAATTGGCTTATGGTCAAAAGCCAAATATTTTCCATCTAAGAATTTTTGGTTGTGTAGTTTATTTTCCTATTGCTCCACCACAACGCACTAAGATGGGACCTCAAAGAAGACTGGGAATATATATTGGATATGAATCCCCTTCTACAATTAAATATGTTGAACCAATGACAGGAGATGTTTTTACGGCTCAATTCACCGACGTCATTTTGAGGAAACAAACTTCCCAACATTAGGGAAAGAGAATAAGCAGCTGGAAAAGAAATTATATGGAAAGCATCATCAACATGTCATTTGGCTCCTCATACACAACAATGTAAGCAAGAAGTTCAAAAGATAATTCATTTGTAGAATATAGCTAATCAATTGTCAAACGCATTTACTGATCTAAAAAGAATAACCAAATCTCATATACCAGCTGCAAATGCTCTAGTTCGAGTTGATGTCCCTGTAGGACAAAATATTACTATAGCAAATGAGTCTAAAGTACGCTTGAAGCGTGGTAGACCAATCAGTTCTAAAGACAAAAATCCTCGGAAGAGAAAAGGAGCAAATAATCTAGATGGTCAAATTAAGGAGGTAGGTACTTCTAAGGAGACCCTAGACATAACTAATCATAAGACCCCAGAAGAGGTGTAGGTACCTGAAAATAGTGAAAGTGAAGAGATCTCCATAAATTATGTCACTATGGGAAAAAGATGAAATCAAAAAAAAAATAGTTATCGACAACATTTTTGCATACAATGTAGCGCTCAATATTGTTAAAGAAAGTGAGGATCCTGAACCTAAATCTCTCGAAGAATGTCGACACAAAAATGATTGGCCAAAATGAAAAGACGCAATCTAGGCAGAATTGAACTCACTTGCAACACGTGAGGTTTTTGGACCTGTAGTCCGAACACCTAAAGGTATAAAACCAGTAGGATACAAATGGGTATTTGTACAAAAACAAAATGAGAAAAATGAAGTCGTCAGATATAAAGCATGACTTGTAGCACAAGGATTTTCACAAAGACCTGGTATTGATTATGAAGAAACATATTCTCCTGTGGTAGGATACAAATGGGTATTTGTACAAAAACGAAATGGAAAAAATGAAGTCGTTAGATATAAAGCATGACTTGTAGCACAAGGATTTTCATAAAGACCTGGTATTGATTATGAAGAAACATATTCTCCTGTGGTGGATGCGATTATATTTCGATTTCTAATTAGTCTAGCATTACATGAAAGACTGGAGATGCGCCTAATGGATGTTGTTACATCCTATTTGTATGGTTCACTTGACAACGATATCTATATGAAAATCCCTGAAGGATTTAAGATGCCTGAAGCATGTAATTCAAATTCTCGAGAAAATTATTCAATTAAGTTACACAAATCATTATATAGATTGAAGCAGTCTGGACGCATGTGGTATAATCGTCTTAGTGAATATTTAATAAAAGAAGGTTACAAAAATGATCCTATTTGTCCATGTTTTTTTATAAGGAAATTCGAATATGAGTTTATTATAATTGCGGTATATGTTGATGACTTAAATATTATTAGAACTCCTAAAGAAGTTCTAAAGGCAATGGATTATTTGAAGAAAGAATTTGAGATAAAAGACGTTGGAAAAACAAAGTTTTGTCTTGGCTTGCAAATCGAGCATTTAGCATATGGAATTTTTATTCATCAATCAAATTACATAGAAAAGGTCCTAAAATGATTTTACATGCATAAAGCACATCCCTTGAGTACCCCAATGATTGTTCGATCACTTGATGTGAAAAAGGACCCTTTTCGACCTCAAGAGGATAACGAAGAACTTCTTGGTCCTGAAGTGCCATATCTTAGTGCGATTGGTGCACTAATGTATCTTGCTAATAATACTCGATCGGATATAGCATTCTTTGCAAATTTATTAGCAAGATTTAGTTCTTCTCCAACTCGAAGGCATTGGAATGGAGTTAAGCATATATTTCGATATCTCCAAGGAACAAGTGATATGGGCTTGTTTTATTCAAATAACATGGGATCACAACTAATTGGTTATGCAGATGCAGGTTATTTGTCTGATCCACACAAAGCTTGATCTCAAACAGGCTATTTATTTACATATGGTGGTACAGCTATATCATGGTGTTCTACAAAACAAACCATAGCTGCTACTTCTCAAATCACGCAGAAATAATAGCAATTCATGAGGCAAGCCGAGAATGTGTTTGGCTAAGATCAATTACCCAACATATCTAAGAAACATGTGGTCTACCTTCGAAGAAAGAAGCTCCAACAACACTATATGAAGATAATGCTGCTTGTATAGCTCAGTTAAAAGGAGGATACATCAAAGGAGACATAACAAAATACATTTCACCAAATTCTTTTTCACTCATGATCTTGACAAAAATGGTGATATTGATGTTCAACAAATTCGTTTAATAGATAATCTCGCAGATTTATTCACAATGGCATTACCAATTGCAACATTTGAAAGATTGGTGCATACTATTGGAATGCATCGGTTTAGAGATCTAAAGTGATGTTTCTATGAGGAGGAGGAAATACGCACTGTACTCTTTTTCTCTTGATTTAGGTTTTGTCCCACTGGGTTTTCCTAATAAGGTTTTTAATGAGACAGCTCTTTTGGCATATTATACAAAAATAATGTACTCTTTTTCCTTCACTAGGATTTTTTCCACAGGTTTTTTCCTAGTAAGGTTTTAATAAGGCATATTCTGGATAATGGACATCCAATAAGGAGCGTTATAAATATAGTATTATGATGGATGTCCGTAACCCCTAAAGTCTTCAAGTCTCATAACCCCCAAAGTTTTACAAATTTCATAACCTCTATTTGTTACAATTTATTCATAGTTATTTTCTCCATTTACAACACCATTAAGCCTATTGTAACATATGGGCATCTTTAGCCTATAAATAAAGGCATTGAGAGGCATATAAAATTGAAGAAAAGAATATATATATATATATATATCATTCTCTTATTCTCTTGTGTTATTTTTTACTTCTAAACTATATTCTCTTATTTTGTCATCTTATTTTACAACACATTTACTATTTTAAGGTGCACGTTTGACTCTTTAATCATAACACATATAAAAGCTTTTCAATGTGCAAATTAATACACAAATAAGGGTTGAAAACATTTCATCCTTGAAGAAGTCGAGGCAAATCATTTCTTCTCTTCTTTTTTATATTGAAACATTTTCGTCGTGATAAACAAGGACAAAATGTCCATTCCTTTTGTTCACTTTTTTTTTTCACCGTTCTCCTTCCCCCTTTTTCTCCTTTTTGGCTTTTAAGTTTTTCCCTTTACATTTATATATCTTTTTTTTGGTTGAGTTTTAATCATTTTGGTATCTTGTATTTTAACAAAAACATTACATTGGTACCTGATTATTGGAAAAATATTAAAAAGGTACCTTATGGTTTTCCAAAATATCATTCTAGTATATCGAGTCTATTTTTTTAGGTTGCAAATTGTCTATATTACCCTTGTCATCTTTGAGCTCATATTAATTATTTATTTAAATAAGTCTGAATCAAGAACACAATTTCGTCGAAATATCAAAAATTTTGGCAGAAATTTTGGTTTTCCAAGATGCCAAAATATCTTTCCATTGTAATATTGGTTTCAGTAAAATTTTAGAAAAATATCGACAAATATTGGTATAAATATCAATATCAGGAAGTCTAAAATGTAATTTGTGCAAAATGACAACGAAATGTGAGAAATTTAGAGGAAATTTCACTCATATAGAAAATTATATAAAATTTCAGTGGTTTTTTTCTTTAGATAATTTATTAATATTTTATACTCTGTGAGAGTTATATAATTTTTAATTACCCTTTGCCAAACACATTACCACCATCTCAGGTAAATAATTAGAAGAATTTACAGTTTCTCATTCATAGAAATATGGTAAAAATAAGTCAACAAAACTATATGTGATATGTTCACAACTATATTTATCATCCGAGAAGTGCTAATTGCACTCTCTCCATTTATTGTTTGACACGTAGACTCCACTATCTTACATTTATGTTTAAATAATAATTTACAATGTTAGTGAATTTCATATATTAGGCAGTGATTGGAAATAGTATAAAAAAAGAGTGAGAAAGAGACTATTGCTAGCACTCATCTTGCCACTATTCAAATAGCTTATTATGGTACTAACATTGTTTGAACCAGTATGGAATACCAACTATATTTGAACATCATAGATTTTATTTTTGATATTGACAAATCTAATATGTATGAAGTTTTTATGTACATTATGTTTATTTATTTTTTTAAAAGTTTTTTGTATCCTAAAGTATTAGAGTTGTATTTTATATAAATTTTTTGTTTTTTGCTAAAATTTTCACAAGTATCGATAATTTCTTTGAAGTTTCTGTAAAAGTGACTCTGAATTAGTTGTTAATTATTTAAAAAAGAAGAAAAAAGTTTTTCTTTTGATTGGAAAAATAAAAATAGATCTTCAAAAAAAATTTCCTCCAATCAAATATCTCTGATGCAGAGATAACATACCTTGTTTCTTTGGATATAGGAGCTTCAATCTTCAAAAAATTAACCTCTTATTATTTATTTATTTATTTACATTTTGCTTTCCATTTTCAATAATATGATATTGTCTTGTTATATATTCCCAATTAATATGACGTTTGGCATGTATGACTAAAACTAATTTTTTAGTTAAAAATATTATAATATATAAAAATTTTATATTATAGTAATTTTTTATTTTTTATCATAACATTTAAAAAATTTATGCTAATTGATAACTAAAAAATTAGTTTTGTCATACTTATCGAACACCGAATAAGTTTTTATATATTTTGTCCCGATCAAACTCCTTGTTCTAAACACTATGGGGGTGTTTGGCAAAGTGGTGGGAACTGCAGTTCCTACCACAAAATCAGTTATAAACAGTAAAAAGCTTTCACATGCTACAGTAACAATAAAAAAATTGTTACAGTGTAATATTTTTATATGCTATAGTAAAAATAGTTCTTACCACCTTTCAAACACCCTGTATGTATGATTAGTCCCTGCATATTTTCAAATCCTTGTGTCAGAAAAATTAAACAAAAATAATTAATTACGCACGTACATACCACGTCACGTCCATTGGAAGAAGAACGGAACAAAATCGTGTTAAAATAATAAAATAAATAAAATAAAATAAAGACCCACTTGCGCAAATAGTGATTTCATTTCCCGAGATTCCTGCTTTACCGAACTAGAGCCACCTTTTTATTATTCTTTTCAAAATATAAAAACCCTACTAATCTGCCTCATTTTTCACTCTTTCGAATTCTCATACTACTCTCTCTCTCTGGCCGAGATCATTTACAAAAATGGTGGCCGATCAGAAGGCGAAATCTGATATCTCATTCGCCGGAACATTCGCCAGCAGCGCTTTCGCCGCTTGCTTTGCGGAGGTAATATTACCGATCATCCCATCAATTTTATTATTTTTATTTATTTTATATATATATTTTGCTAAGAATCGACCCGTCAATTTTTGTACGGTTATATTAATAGGTGATCAAACTGGGGAAAAACTGAAATTGCAATCATGTTTATCTGTTCGTTTGGAAAGAATTTTGAGCATTTTTTTGGATCTTTTAGGTTAGTGATCTTTGAGTTGTTTGGTTGTGTTTTGCTGCGCAAATATCTTGGTTAATGATGAAGTCTAACTTTTGAATCATGTGTTGTTACTTTGTAAGATTTCACACATATGTAGAACTGCCCAAAGTTGGAATTTTTTTGTGGATTTCATACAAAATTATACCTTTTGATTTTAATTAGTTTTCAATTTATCCTTCTATTTTTCAAAACAATAAAAATATCTTTTGAATTTGAAAAACTTGTTTTAATTTTATTCATCATAGAATTTTTTAAAGACAAAAAAATGTGAATATTAAAAATATTCTTGGGTAGACCGAAGTTGTTTCCGAAATATATTTTTCTTCTTAAGAATTTTTTTAAATATTTTTACATTTAGAAAACCTTGAAACTTAAGTCTTTTTTTAATATAAAATGTTTTATTTTAAGATTTTTTATGTTTATAAATCTGCAAAATGTTTTTCATAACTAGGTAGTTGTTTTGCCTAAATTTTTTTATTCATAGGGATAAAATTGAAATTAGTCTTTTAAATTAAAATGATACCTTTGTAGTTTTTAAAAACAGAGGGAAGAAATAGTTAAAACTAGAAGGTATAATTATGTAAATATTGATGCAACTTGGTTATGAGACCCCGTTATTCGTTCTTGCGAATTAAGATGATTTAATTGAAGAAATGAGAAATCAATTATCAATACGTCTGATGCAAATTGATGGTATATGGATGCTTGAATTGTGGCCGGAAAATGACAAAACTGTTTGAGTTGCAAATGGCAATGCACTCTGTAATATGGAATTGTTTAGCTTGATGCATGGTGAAACAAGTTTCTTCTTATTCTGAATAGCCTTTTAATCATTAAGTGGGTTATCAAGCTCTAAAGTGCCTTTTGTTGTTTTTCATTGCTGAAATTTACTTTGGGAAGACTTTAAAGATGAAATTTTTGAGCTTTTCGACTGTTAACTTAGTTCCTTAGAGAAAAAAAAAGTCGAGTTATGAATTCTGATTAACATATTGCCTCTGATGTGTTTTTGTTTGCTTGTGTAATTCTTCTACTAGACTTGGACCTTTCTAATTATTAGCCTGTACTTGAACTTGATCCAGATTTGCACTATTCCTTTGGACACTGCTAAAGTTAGGCTTCAGCTCCAAAAAAAAGCTGCTGCCGGTGATGGAGTTGCCTTACCGAAATACAGGGGCTTGCTGGGAACAGTTGGTACCATCGCCAGAGAAGAAGGTCTAACTGCACTATGGAAAGGAATTGTACCAGGACTACATCGTCAGTGCCTGTTTGGAGGCTTAAGAATTGGATTATATGAGCCTGTAGGCCCTTTATTTAAACTTTCACATTTGCTCTTGACGAAGTTTATAAACTGAATGTTTCCTGATATGCCATCTTATGAACTGTGTGCCTGACAGGTTAGGAATTTCTATGTAGGAAGTGACCATGTCGGAGATGTTCCTTTATCCAAAAAAATACTCGCTGGATTAACAACTGGTGAGCAACGTTTTGCATGCGTAGTTCGAAAACAAAAATTGTGCAGACAATATAATGAGCTCTCTTATAATTTGTTCCTTTGTTTTGATTTCTGTCACATGGACTTCCATGTTCCAAATAGGTGCTCTAGCGATTACAGTTGCAAATCCTACTGATCTTGTAAAAGTTAGACTTCAAGCTGAAGGAAAGCTTCCCCCTGGTGTGCCAAGACGCTATTCTGGAGCATTGAATGCTTATTCAACTATCGCTCGGCAGGTTGTCATTTGCGCTTTACTTTCGGGGAGAAAAGAATAAAAAGACAATATGGCTCCATGCAATTTTTTCTGCTCTTAGTTATGTTAACTTGTTTCTGACACTAGGAAGGAGTTGGGGCACTTTGGACTGGTCTTGGACCCAACATAGCGAGAAATGCTATTATTAATGCTGCTGAGCTTGCTAGTTACGATCAAGTGAAGGAGGTACCTTTTCTATGCTAGAATGCTTCTTCCTTTTCTTTTGTAGTATTAATGTTTTCTCTGTTCCTTACTATATCATATCAATGCAGACAATTTTGAAAATTCCGGGGTTTACAGATAATGTTGTCACCCATCTTCTTGCCGGTCTCGGGGCAGGTTTCTTTGCTGTTTGTATTGGGTCGCCAGTTGATGTGGTAACATATCTGCATTCGCATTTCTTGTTTGGATGGTTGCTTATTTCTGCTGTTTATTAGTGGTTAACTTGTAGGATATTGTGTATACCACTTAAGTTGTTTGTTGTTGGTTTAGTTTATTGTTTTCCTTTCCTATATTCCCTTTCCAGGTTAAGTCAAGAATGATGGGTGATTCTGCTTATAAAAGCACACTTGATTGTTTCATCAAAACTCTGAAGAATGATGTATGGCTCCTTTATTCCAACCTTTTTTTTTTTGGCAACTTCTGTGTAATTCATACTGTTATTATGTTGTCTAATTTCGTTTATATTTGGAATGAAGTAGTCATGAAGTAGGTGAGTACTTTATGAAGTAATCTATTGCTTTTAAGGACTTATGTACCTTTATTTCGAGGTTTTGCAACATATATCGACACCAACTTTTCTTTTTCATTTTCTGGTTATACGAAGATCAAGTTAAATCCTTGTGTTGTAAACTTGTGTTAAGATAAGAACCAGAAGCTTTGATTAAGAAAGAATATTGAACTCGATTCTGTGGTTTGCAGGGACCTTTAGCATTTTACAAGGGTTTCATACCGAATTTTGGACGGCTAGGATCTTGGAATGTGATTATGTTTTTAACACTAGAGCAGGTATGAATTAAAAACCTGTCACTTTTGGTGGTATAGTGTGATAAGAATTGTTCCCATTTCCTCTTTTATGATGGCTATGGTTTCTGTTTCCTAGCCATGGAAAGTTGAGCATCAACTTGTATTTTTGTATGGGACAATAAAATTATTTCAGGATGGGCATATATTGATCTTCCATTTGTTTAAGTACACTAGAACTACCGAACTAGTGGGTGAAAAGCCTGAATTCATATAGCCTATTTTTTTAATTTTAATTTTTAATTGCTTGCTCATTTATACTATTGTTCTTTTGATGACAGGCCAAGAAATTCGTAAGAAGTATAGAGTCATCTTGAGCTCTAAGGTTAATAGGAGATAATCTAAGCCTTAAGTTTGGATTTCGCCAAGGGTTGGCACCTACACCAAAGTGGAACTTTCTTTTTAAAGGAATAAATAATAATGCCTTTGACATCCTCTCGTTTTGCAAAGAGAGGAATAAGACGACTTCCGGAGAAAGTGAGCTCATAAGCTCAAAATAATTGTCATCCATTTGTGTGAATCATGATATTTTCTTTGACAAGATTTTGATTGTTGTAAAAGCCGATTTTTTCTTGAAGTCTCTAATTGTCTTCGCAGGGACATTGTTGATTATTGAGCTCATTTGCTCAATTTAGTGTAATCTTTTTTTTTTTTTTTTTACCCCTTGGCTCCCATCTTTGACGACATTCGTGATTTTCTTGATCTTATCCAGATTTCTTAGTGCTCGTATTAGTGACAAAGCCATAAATTTTTGTTAATGGGCTAGTAACTAAAATAAAAATTTAATCAAAATAAATATATATATGGGCCTACTATAATTGTCCTCTGATGAGTTATTATTCCCAGAGTTCTTAGAGAAAGTGAAATATTTAATGGGAGCTACAAGAATAATTTAAATTTTTAATGAAGGTTATTGTATATTAGTATAACATAATGCTCTCATTTATATATGAGTTTCAAAACAAAAATTTAAGTAGGGGCATAAGCACCCGCTACTTCTCTGCTAGCTCCGTGGGTGGCTTGTATGTTTCTTGTGCGCCTCGGTCGGCAAGCAGTGATGGAGCAGGAAAATTTTATGGGGGAACATAATAGAACGAACATTTTGAACTAATTTGGACATTGAAAATTTTGAACTATTTTGTTTCTCAACTTTGTCCTAATTTTTGCATGCTTTTTATCTATTTTGTTATTCTTCTTAATGAACTTAGCAATAGAATTTAAATCTTTATTTTGATACTTAGAGTCTAAAATAGTTTTCATGGTACCATAGTAATTCCTATAGGGTTTATAAAAAGTGGTATATTTAATGAGAGTTATAAGATTAATTTATATTTTTTATGGGAGCTATTGGAAATTAATAAAACATAATGCTCTCATTTATGTGATTTAAAACGAAAAATTTGAGTGGGGCTTAAGCACTCAGTTAAACTAAAATTTTGTTCAAAAAAAGGGCAATTTATAAAAACATCCTCCTAAATGAGCATCTTTTTAAAATTCCTCTTTTAAATGGTTTTTTTTTTTAAAACTGTTTTTTTAATTAAAAAAAAATGATTTATTCAAAGTCTAAGTTATCTTTTCCACCGAGGTTTGATGAGCTTGCATCTACTGGTGACTGTTCGGATGTCGATGTTCTTTACCAGCAGAATCCTTTCAAGCCATTTCATCGGTGGTAGTCTCTCTAGCAACAGGTTCCTCTTCACTCTCGTCATCATTCGAGGCGAGTGCTTTCTCGATATTAGCGATCGTGGCGTCGATGTCGACTCCTTCGAATGCGTCAGTTTTGAAGTTTTAGTACAGCTTAAGCTGGGCCTTGAGAGCAAAGGTTCCGTGTACTTCAACCACCTGTTCCCCCCAGTCCTTAATCTCCCCATCTTTGACTTTCTTTGCCCCGATTACTTCATTCAACTTTAGCTCGAGGGATTGGTGCTACCTGATTCGAGGACCTTTTGATTTATACTATTTAGAGAAGCAGATAACAGCCGAACATCTTCTTCAACTTTTGCTCTGGCCACTGCTTCAACTTTCTTATCTTTAACAACCTTCATTAATTTGAGATCTTACTCAGCCAAGAGTTTCCTCATCTGCTCGATCTTTGATTTTGCTTTAGCTTCGAGGGACTTCAACACTTGCAAACTCTACGATCGGAAACTTTTAAATATTTGAGCTTAAATAGAACGGGAGCGAGGAGGGTTCATAGATGTACCTGAGCGAACAAAGCAGTCGCTTCGCTGTGGAGGGAGGGGACATTTCGGCTCACAAGCTTCGCTGCATCCATAGGAAAATTGAAGCTCTTACCTACCCTTGTAGCAATCTCAAAGTTTTTCATTAAGCTCATCTCGATGTTAGCATGGAGAGTGATAAGAGGGATCGCTTCTTGTTCTTCTTTTGCTGGAACAGGGGTTGGCTCTATATTTTTTTTCGATTTCTTCATATTTGGAGGTTGATTCCCAAACTCGTGCCCTGTGGGAAGTGCTTTGGAGATGTCAATCTCAGTCTGCTTTGACGGACTCTCAGTAGCCTCCTCATTTGCATTATCTGCCTTCTTCTTCTTTTCCTTTGCAGCTTTTTTATTCACTAGCTTCTGGGTTGCAAGCTCTTCCGTGATTGGCAAGTTGACTATCTTCATATTTGATAATGAAAGGTCTGCGAGTAAAGCATCCTCATTAGACAATGCGATGATATACTTTGACAGATAGTATAACTGCTGAAGTGTACCGCAACAATTAGGAGTCTAATTTACTCGTTTTGGAAATCAAAGAGGGATAGCTGTTGGGATTTCCCTAATTCTTCTCCAAATCAAAGATGAGTCTAATCGATTTGGTTGAGAGATCTCAGCCTACTCCTATGCTTGACTCTAGTAATCTTTTCAAACCTATCTCAAAATCTCTCTCCAACTAGTGGCAGATGGTTTAAGTTGTAATCTGCAAAACATATAAAATATGTAAAGATTAGTCGAGACAACCGCATCGAAAAAATAACGTGTTATCCACCCATATGACCAAATTTAAAATGAAAAGAAAACTGATCGGTCAGTTCGACAAATCCTTATTAATCGATATGAAGAAATACTTCTCCTCCTAGTTTCTATTTGCATTAATGAAGTCAGCAATGATTTGCTTCGTCTTCTTATAGACAATGTAGAATTAACCCAAGTTCTTGTCATTTGGCTTCATATAATAACAGGTCATCCCATTTAGCTTAAGCTGTGTAACAGTAATTTGGAAATAGGAGACCACTTCAAGCACAAAGCTTGAAAATTGGAAGCCTTAGACCTAGCTCAAAAAATCCTTGCTCGAATTGTTGACAAATCATCACTTGAAAGGATCGATTCTTGGTTTTTCTTAAAGAAAGGAATGCCCTTAGTGGCGTGCATGCTCGACTCGACTTGTAGCATTTGCTAGCCTATTCCTTTCCATGGCTATTGTGTTTGATTCGTCTGCACATTCTCTGCCTCTCTGCTACTCCCCACACCACTGATTTGAGAATTTCACTTAAGCCTAGATTAATGGAGATTTGCTTCATCGACCTCTCGATTGTCATTACTATCCTATCCTTCTCCATTTCTAGTCGATGACGAAGACTCTAAACTGACTTCAATAGATTTCTTCGACATATTTTAAACAAGGATCCTAAGGGAAATATAGGGCTAAAGTTACCAAACAACCTAAAAATCATGGATTTCTCAAAAGAACATGGAAAAGTGGTGCCAAAATGTGTGAAATAAAACAAAAAAATACATCTATGGAATTGCAAAAGCAACGAGAAAAGGAAGAAACCTTGCCTAGAAAGGAAGAGAAAACTCGAAAAGCATTTTGAGAAACTCTTGAAAATTTGAAAAAGAGAGAAGATGAAATGAGAATAGAGAAGAATGGCACTCTTTATATAATGTCTAAAAATCAAATAAAGGGCCAACATTTGATTTGTAGGAAATGATCAGCTTGGATTATGCATCTTTTCTAATTCTCGCTTAAATCAAGGCCTTGTCTCATTAGTTTATAGGTTACGTCAACGCCACATGGATATTTTGAAATGCTCCAATGAAATTTTGCCATGTGTCTAAGCTACTGACACTTGCATCTTCCTAAGGAAAAGTCATGATGATTGATTGGAGGCAAGGTTTTATGCAAAAGAATTAAAATTGATTGACCCAAGAGTCGGATTTTTCACCAAGTGCATTTGATTACACCCTTGTAGTTTATATTGACTAAGGAATGGGCGCTAATTGTTGGGGTATGATTTGGCTACGCCCAAATCAAAGAGAAAAGGCCCAATAAGGGTAGTCCATTATATGTCTCTAATGAATCGAGCTCGTCAGGAGTGTTTGATTAAGCTGATCAGGGCATTCTGTGTGAGGGTTCATTATGTTCGATATAGATCATTTGACATCATTTGGTTCAATTATTATACTTTCTTCTTTTGGTTCAATGTAAGGATAGTCGAGATGGTTAGCGACTAAGTAGAATATTACAACTCTTTGCTTGATTGGGTCAGATCTAGGCTTGAAAGTGTTAGGTATAGATCTATTAACTTATATAACAGATCATGGAAATATGGTCTGAAGTCCACTCTTCCCACCATTTGTAGTCCACGGTCTTAGAGAAGACCTCTACAAATAGAGAGCGAAGTCATCATTTGAAGGCATCCAAATATTCTCATTTGTGCCCTAGAAACTCTGTAGAAATTGCTCTATGATATAAAGCTTCACTTTTTACAAATTCATTTAATTTTCAATCAAATTCCTTATACTTATATCAAGTTCATCAATTAGTGGAAGAACAATAGTGGACATAGCTCTGTTTAAAGAATGAACCACTATAAATCATGTGTGTGGTATCTTTCCCTTTATAACATTTATATCTATGTTCTATTTTCTTATTTGCAATTGCCATAATCAATAATATAACCTTGTATGTGAAGTTTGCTAGGACCTAATAATGGTGATTTGAGGGCTAGATATTCTTAACTAATATATAAATACTGTTTAAACCTAACTTGATTTGACTGTAGATCTATCTACAAATATTTTTTAAAATTCTACTTTTATAATGCAATTTATAATATTTAAGTGGAGTGAGTAGTAAAAAAAGTAGTGGAAATATGTTCTTAGAGGGGCCAAAATTAGAAAAATCCATTAGGCTTAGAGGATTGTTACGCCTAACTGCAAGTACATGGGTCATACAAGTCATAAAGTGACTTATAGTCAAGTATTATCCCTTAAGTATTGAATTTTTAGAATTTTTAACTAATTACTATTTTGAAACTGAATTTTATCTAGGCAATATCAAATTTGAATTAAAATGCAAAGCTAATTAAAATTAACTAACTAATTTAAGCAAAAAATTACCAAAGCAAACACAAAATTGATGATTTGTGAAACGAAAATTCTAGGTGATGAGAGTTTAGGGACTTTATTTCACTTTATCCTAACTGTGCTTGTCCTATTTGGTAATTGTCAACTCATTTTACTTAATTCATTGATCAAGGAATTAAATTTAACTCATTCTCTCAAGCGTTAATGATTGACATGCATGGGTATACAAGTCAATATCTCTATCTAACTTGTTCATCTACACACTTATTAAGCACATCCTAATAGTGAGCATCAAAGTGTTATTGATTCTCTCAAACTCAATGACACTAAGATTGTGTAACTCAAAACTGACAAATGAATTAATCTCTTTTGAGCATTATAGTCATAAATAAAAAATCAACTAATTCATCTCTCAATAAATCATAAGCATTAAACAAACGAGAACACAAATGAATTGAATTAAAACTTCATTAACAATCTTCCAAATATTTAAATAGAGCTACATCAAGGCCCTAGAAAGAAAATCTAGCCAAGCATAAAAATTCCATAACTAACAACATTAAGAGATACATAAGTGTAAACGTGTTTATCACAAATCCATAATTATAAATTCCTAATGAAAATCAAAATAAAGAAGAGATAAGAAGAAACTCTTGTTGAGATGATCTTTAAGGCTTCAAATCTTCAAAAATTTCCAAGAAAATTGGCCTCTAGGCTTTTCTCCCTCTAGAATTATGTGCCTCCAAAATCCTCCTTCAAAAGCCAAAATGGGCAGCCAAAAGGTTGTCTCCAAGTATGTGTTCCTTCACTAACAAACATCCCCACAAAACTTTATTCACAAGTATCTACAAACACGAAAACACAGAAATAATAAGAATTAATCCCTTTTTTTTTTAATCTCTTTTTTTTTTTTTTTTTTTGCAATGAGAGGAAATTCCCCAAACTTATTTGGTTATACGTAAATTGAAATTATGGAGGAGGAAGAACATAAAGTGAACTAAGCAAAACTAGAGGAGGAAGAACATAAAGTGAACTAAGCAAAACTAAACGAATATAACACAAAAACAAATAAGAGTCATTTTACAGATACAACCAAGCCATAAATGAAATTCACGCCACTTCAATGTTTACTCTCTACAATGGATCTTCAAATTCAAGCAAAGATACAAACATGCCTGTTAGTCATAGGTTAAGTGAACAGAAAAACATAAAATGTCTAGGTTAAGCTTATGTAGGTAGTTAACGAAACATGTTAAATAGGCTAAACAGGGGAAACTAGTGGTAGAGTTTTCAAAGGTTGGCTTCAAAGGCTCAAACGGTTTAAAAAAAGCTTCAATTATCTCTCCAATGACACCTAACCTAGGATTTCACCTTGTAAAATAGGTTTTAGAGTGTTCTAAAAATATTACGCAGTGGAAATTGAAAATTTTTTTATACTAGAGTATTTTTTAAAACACAAGTTTAACACGCTATATGTATAAATTAGCCAGATCTTATTAACCTTGTATACTGAAGAGCTCTTACAATCTATGAAGAGAAAGGCATTCCGGAAGAGACTCAACTAATTGGTCTTCTTTGCTATTCTCTATCCACGATCGGAGTACGTGTGGGCGCACATCGTACAGCTCTTCCCTGGTGACTCTCCTTCCAACCAATTGAGAAATACCCAAAACTACTGTTCGTGATTTATGAACAATAGTTTTTCAGGGGAGTTTCAGAGACTCATAAAATAGAGTGCTCACTCTTGATCTCTCAACTAATTGGTCTTCTTTGCTATTCTCTATCCACGATCGGAGTACGTGTGGGCGCACATCGTACAGCTCTTTCCTGGTGACTCTCCTTCCAACCAATTGAGAAATACCCAAAACTACTGTTCGTGATTTATGAACAATAGTTTTTCAGGGGAGTTTCAGAGACTCATAAAATAGAGTGCTCACTCTTGATCTCTCAACTGATCTTTTTAATTGATCTTAATAATTGTGAAGTCTCACTCTTTATTTATAGAGGTTGGACCCAGGGGCTGGTCCTTATCAAATAAGGCCTTAAAAATTTAAATCTAGATCAATATCTGATAAACTTGTGTAAAAACGCGTGATCAAATTATCGTTTAGTCGGTAGGCTAAACTGGCAGATAAACCTACCGAGCTTACTCCATCGACAGGCCAAACCTGAAGATCGGTCAGCTAAACTTACAGTAAATGAACTCTGCAAATCTTTTATTTCCCACCCTATATTCTTTGGATAAAGCCTCAGTTTTAATTTAAATAACTCAGTAGAGAAATTATCTGATTAAAACAACCATATCCACGTAATCTCTAGGAAAATAAATATTTTGGATAATTCAACAAGTTTATCTTGAATTAATTTTCACAAGATTAATTCAACCGATAAATAAACATGAATTTTTTGATCTAATCTTATTTCATCCAAGCTAATAATTTAACATAAGCCACCAATTTATTAGAAAAGCATACTGTATCGTTACAAGATTTATTTTAAGCTAGCAAAAGGACCTGATAGACGATATAGTTTAAGCTTTCAATAATTATGAAACCCAATATTCTAGATATATATTTCATAATCATCAACTTTAACGCTACTCCACTAAAAGCTTAGATTGCACTCTAGAACTATATAAAATTATGAAGTCCGAATAGCTAAGTATCTATAACATTTCATAATGTATCGTATCCCCATAAAAATATTCATAATCAGCTTAAGGATAAGCTTCGTCTTACCTTTCAGATTATTTTTTTTCTTACATTCCATTATCTCACTATAAAAAAACTTACCATTTAAAGACAGTATACCATTCGGTTACACCTATGTATCCAAATGGTTGAGCGCTCGAGTCTTCCAATTACAGGATAACGCATATAAGAGGATATCATCGACTCTTAAAGAAGAGCTATAGATTCTGTATCTATAAATAACAAGTCTATGCTATCTAGAGTCACGTTTTCAATGTACCGATATACGTACCATTATAAATTGTGGATGTCATCCTTTGGTATACTAAAAAAACATAAGTTGAGATAACAGGCCCACTATTCATCTCAAGATTAAGATACAATACATATAATTGCCTAAAGTGAATTGATTTGTCGAGACAGAATTATTAATCTAAATCAATTACACTTTATGTCCCGATCTAGTACATCATCACTTATGACAATGCACCAATGTTTCTATTCGTAGAGTCCACCTCTAATGGCCAACAAACCATCCCTCATTAAAGATATAGACAACATAATAATCTTTGCATGAATAAAATGCTCAACTTTATTCTCTCGATTGCAGATCTTTTGATTTAGACCGTCACCTTTAGAATCATGTTTTTCGCATAATCTGTCCGTCATATACCTGATTCTAAAGGCTTAGACCGAGAGTCTCAGTCTTTTATTTGCTTATCATACATTCAACAGATATGAACAAAAATAGGACAACTATTTGGTGTATGAATAATAAATAAACTCTTTATTGATAAAAATGTCTCCAAAAACATATTACATTTTTACTCCTTAGGGCATACATGTTTAACATAGAGTTCATGAGATAATGCACCTCTAATGCACGTAAGTGTTCTCCAAAAGTTTAAAATTTCAAACGATCATAATTTGTAGTGCTCAAGTGAAGAGAGTCAAAAATGAAATTCAACTAATGCAAGTCAAACACACAAATATCTCAACGAATTACATTTTGAAAGACCTAAGAGAACAATTTGTGGCTAACATCACAATCAAATTCTAGTTATCAAATTTCTCAAAACTCACATTTTATTCAACAAGTAAAAAAAACCCCACTAAAAGAACTAAATAACTGAAATAAATAAACAAGAACTACTAAAGAAGAGAAATGAAAGGAAAATCATGATAATCAACGAAAAAAATTTAAGACGAAATCCCAACGAGTGATTAACAAAGTGTTCCCTCCCCTAAACTTAAACTAAACATTGTCCTCAATGTTTATAACATTAAAAGAGCAAGAGTCGAGAATATATACCCAGAGGTTTCTATCCTAATCTTTGAATTATGTCCATCTTTTCGAATAATTTCCACCAAGACTTATGTTTATAAGCGCTCGATTCTTTCAACACCTATCAACACATATAAAATTCAAACAATAATGCAAAACTTTAAAATAAACTAAAACACACAAAAATACAAACTAAAACAAAAAACATAAAAAGTGAAAGAATAGAAAGCTTGGGGTGCCTTTCAAGAGCTATTGATTTAAAGTTATCGGCATGACTTTTGGAGATGTGCCCATCAAAGAGTGGCTTTTGCCCATAAAAAATGCTATATAACACCACAAATAGGCCTTCGTCACGGACGCCCTCAGCTTGGCATGATTTGGATTTCAGCTCGTGATCTCTACAAACTCTAGCTTCAGAGGATAGGCTTGGTGGGGATGAAGGAACATTATTAATAGTGGTGGAGGAAGTGTTGGCCAAAAATGATCTTTATAGATGTCATCTTCGATGGTCATGGTTGGCTCAACAATTTTGACACTCAAGACTTTTTCTTCTTCTAATTCCTCTTGAAGGTTAAAGTCTAGGGTATCATCGTCAATTAAAGGTTCTTGTTGAAGAATCTATAAGTCTTCCTTGCTTGACACAAGCTTCACATATGGTTTCACCTTAAACATGATAGGCACACTATCTTCTTGCAACTTGAAAAATATACTGGCTAATTGCCTAACTTATTCTCATAAACCATGAAGTTGAGAAGATTGAGAAATTGACAATTAGTTGGTGTTGCTTCTCAAGTGATTGATTATTGTTGTCAATTGAGTCAACACCCCTTTCAATACTGAAATCATCTCTTGAGTTAAAGCATCAACTTACGGCTCTATCAAGTTAGAATTGCTCTCCTAACTATAGTTGCTCATTGAACAATTCATATCCTTGTAGTCGTACTCCGCCATCTCTTCCAACAAGTGATGAGTTTCATAGGCAGATAGGTGGTAGGTGGTACCATTTCGCATTTCTACCCAACTTTGTGCCATGCCGCTCAAGCCATCAAGGAAGATTGGAAGTTGAAACTCCTTGGAAAAGCCATGATTTGAGAAGCTGATGAGCAAGTTCTTGTATCACCACCAAGCACCATGAAAAGGCTCCAAATCTTGTTGAGCATATCTCAAAAGTGCTTGTCGATCAACCATCTCCAAGTACCTTACACAAAAGCTCAAAAACAAAAATTAAAATCAAGAAAGCAAAAATAAAAGAAAATAAAATTTCTAAACTAAGCATAAAGATAAATAAAAGAAAAGAAATGCCTAAATTAAAACTTAATCACTTCTTTGCAATTTTAGCCATTTTTCTAAAATTTTCAATCCCTAGCAATGGCGTCAAAAAATTATTAAGGGTTTTTCCTAAACCTGCAAGCACATAAGGTCAAGTTTTAGTGTAGGATTGATGAGTTAGAGGTTGTCATCTCGCATGAGGATTGGACAAATCCCAATTTACACCTTCTTTATATGTTAAAAAGTTAGGACAACAGAGCTTTAAGATTTAGAAGTTTAATGACTACTTGAGCTAATAAAGATCAAGGCGTGGAACCAATAAGCAGCATGTATCATGTGTATCACTACCTCTCAACTATCCAAGGTCATTACCTTTATCACAAGAAATTGAGCATGTCCAAAATGGCCTTTATAAATAAGCCCAAAGATCCCATTTAAAGGGGTTATGCATTCACTACTCATATACATTGAAAAACACTTGCACTTCTCTTCTTCCTTTTCCAGAAAAATTCTTATAATTTATACCACATTTTCTCAATAGTGAAGGAACTCTTCACCAGTGGACGTAGCTCAAAATTGAGTGAACCATCATGCATTTTTCTTTGGTGTTTATTTATATTATGCAACATTTTAGTTTCTTATTTTATGTTTTCTATTATCATTTCTTATTCATATTTGTATAATGGGTTGTATGTTTTGGATTCTGTCTAGGACCAACAGGACCAATAATGGTGATCAAGGGCCTAATATCTTTTAATTAATTCATTAATTAAGCACTAATCCAGTTTTTTTTACTGTAGACCCATAGGTCTATAGTTTTGGACCCTCCGTGGGGTCCTCTAATTGCCAACTCGAGGAATCCTAGAAGCAAACCACATTGGTACACTAATGATGGCAGATGACAATACTAGTAAAAAACTACCACCAAACACAACGCATGAATAGGGAACTAGAGCACAGACGAGTGCAAGTGGAAACCCTGTGAACACTTCAGAGGGAAACGAATAGTTGAATGAACTTGCATACGAAGTGGAGAGGCTAAAAGCCCAACTCTAGGAGTAGACATCTCGATCCTAGGATTGAGACGAGCGATTTGAAGAAATGACAAACGTATACAGATCCCTCAGGAGCCAGATCACTTCTCAAAACACTCAACTTATACCATACTTATACTACTACTACCCTTACACAAGGAACTTGACTGGCCTATTAGGAGCATAGCAGTACCAAACGCCATCGACTTCTAAACAATAGCCTGCTTATAGCCTTATCCAAAAGATGTAGCCTTTCACAACCTCAGAAAGAATAACGCCAATGACCATAATGAGCACTGAGAGCCCACCATCTTCGAAACAGTGAATGAGCCATAGGACATACAAGGCAACAACTCCACAAAATAGGCAATCGAAGAGCCTGTGGTGGTTTCTATAGTTAACATGCCTTTCACAGGCATAGACGTGTAGATGATAATCAAGGAGATTCTCGCTCAAAACACAAAGATGGTTGAAGAAAAGATCAACTAGAAAGTGATGAAAGCAGTGAGCAAAATACAGACGATAGATGAGATCTCTAAAGGGATCCGAGAAACACCCATTATAAAGAGCATAAGAGTGATAGTCCCACCTAAGCACGGTGACACTTCTATGAAAATTGAGTTATTTTACCTGTGATAGTATATATTTAATGAGATAAAAAACAAAGTCATACTTTGTATATAAACAAATCCAAATAAACAATGGTTTGTTTGCTGAGTGGACCTTTTTATCTTTTTTAAGAAACCATTTTCCCACATTAGAAAAGAAAACTAAGTTGAGAAAATAAGTACAAATAAAAGGTGGCAAAGTAAAGACTGATGAAAAGGCGTAAACTGCGAAGAGAACATGTAAGTTGTTGGGCACCACTTCTAATCATTTGCTTAGTTTCTATTGTTACGAATAAGACGTCCTACTTCTGCTATGAGAAAACAAAATGCAAAAGGAAAAGTAAGCGAAAAAAAAAAAAAAAAGAACACATAACATTTATAGTGGTTCATTCCCAATATGAAAGCTAAGTCTACTTTTAAGTTTAACTGTTGTAAAAAATTTATTATGATAAAAAAGAAATTTACAATTAAAAATCGTACGCTATTTAACTTTTTGTGTTTTCTTTAACCTCTTTGGCTAAAAATATAGCAACTCTCATATTTAAGATGAACCACTATAAATATAACAACAACCACTCTTATCATCATCATCATCATCATCATATTATTATTTGTTTTGTTTCCCTAGTAATTAACTATGGTTTTTAATCTTAAGTGAATAGGGGAAAAAAAGAGAGGAGGGGAACAATTAGGGAAAAGAAAAAAAAAGAAAAAAATAAATTTTCGTGGTCAGTGTCTCTTTTATTTGGTTGTAAACGTTATCCAATGCCGAATGTGATCATTCCTACTTTGTAGCAATCAACACGGAATGCAGAATGTGGTCAATCCTTTGAATGTGATACTTGTGGTCGTCAAGAAAAAGTGCATATAAAGGCGGGCTAGCGTGGTTGTTTTCTTTTTGCTTTTTTCTTTTTTGCTTTCCTTTTTTAAGGCGAGATCCGACTGGCATCGTCTTAAACTTATGTTCGACTTTGTCCTACCCCATGCTCTTTGCTTTAGTAGTTATTTTCTTACTTTTAACACGAGTTCCGATCGGCATCCTCTTAAACTCATGTCTCACCTTGTCCTACCTCATGCTCTTTGCCCTAATAGTCATCATAATTATAATGGTTATAATGATGATTAGGACAAAGAGCATGGATAAGAAAGAGTGGGACCAATTGAACATCTTTAATTAATTAATGACCATTTTGTAAGTCCTTTGTTGTCGACAAATGGTATAAGAATTAGTATTGTGCATTAAGAGAAGTCCTTTCAGTTACTAATGGACAAGGAAAAAGAAAGAAAGAAAGAAATTAGAAATTATGAAATTAAGAAATGTTCATGTCTGTGCACAAAAGTGTCTATAGTACTTATCATTTCTATGAATGTCCATTAATTTTATTAATTCTCGAAGCAAGCTGCATGGAGTGAACCAAAACTTACAAATAGAAGTATTTTTCTAATATGTACATGTGCATGCATTAGTTATGAGTTCTCATTCATCTCGAGCAAAATAAATTATATAATTCAAATGAACGTTAATAAAGATCTATTTATTCTAATTACAACTAAAGTTTAAACAAGTTTGATAATTAATAATTAACGGTTGTAAATGAGAATTTTTCACATCTTAATCTTCATTGCTGGCTTGTTTAAAAATTTGAGTTTGGATCTTATCTGGGTAACGACAAATCAAAGATTGTCTACATGAATTGGTTTAGCAGTATGTAACTATTGGATCGTGGCTTTATGGACTCATCATATTCCATATGTATAATGATTCACTCATTTTAAGACTTATTTCCACTTACAACTACAGGAGAATTTCTCTATAGATGAAGAAAAAGATTACAAGAGAATTATGTGTCTATCGTCGTTCAGACTATTTGGATTTGACTTTAGAAGTTTTTTTTTTCTCTTCAATGGACACACTCGTAAAAATTAAAGAGAATTTCTATCGAATGGAAAAATAATTAAGGATGATACCATGATAATTTTTCTTATAATATTGAGATATAATTGAAGTCTTAGAAAAACTTAAGGGTGAAAAAAAAAATTTCTCAAAAGTTGAGTTTGGAAAAGTGGCCCCATCTGGTAATAAGGTGGGTCTGCTAGTAATTGTGTTTGGTCTAATTCTCAAAGCTAGTGCCCCCAACATAAATATAAGTAGGACAACCGAAAATACATGTATGTATTAATTTTGCACTCTTTTATTAAATGTACAACTAATGAAATCTATTAGTTCTTCCCTGTTACATATATTAATGATGTTCAACTAATTAGTTGAAGTATTAAAGTTATTACAGTTGCAATAGTACATATAGAATTTTTTTTATAGGAGATGATTATATTGAATGGTCGTACCTGTGTTCGCATAGAAACGTGCATACACACACACACACACACACAAAACATATATATACCTCGAATACATCTGGAATGTACCTTTCTGATCCTCCCTGTACTTGCTAGTTGGTGGACAACTTCCAAGCTTAGTTCCTATATAACCTTACATTGTTGGACTATAACTAGTCTCTGTGTCTGTCACAAGTTGCACAAGCAAGTGATGAAATCATTAAACTAATAATGCAAAGCCCAATACCATCACACGGCACATTTATAAACTTTGTCTTGATAATGTTAAATAACGGGACTGATTTGCAATATATATATTAAGATTGTGGAAACTGCTGGAAAACTGACGTGCGCATCCTTTGCTTCAACTTTGCCAGCAAACAAGTCCATATGTCGTTTTTTTACCCCCCAAGGATCAGATTCTTCTTTGATTTGTTAGTTATTAAATTCCATTAATAAAATGTGAAAATTAGAGTATTGGGTATTCTTAATAATCTTATCCTTGTTATGTCATTTAGGTTCATTACCGATTGCCATTTGACTGTCATTAAATGTTTGGACTATTTGTTTTTGTTTTTGTTTTTTTTTGTTTTTTTTAAGCAGTAGCTAGCCTCAAGTGTTTCCAAATGCTCAGGGGCATCACATATATGATATATATGTGTATGATATGAATGAGCAAAAAGATGCCTAATATGATGGAGTCAAATGATTTTTTAAAGGAAAATTTCATCCAATGCAAAACAGATATACGCTACGACAAAAGTGAAACGAATAAGCCTACAGTAGATGAGACATAATCCCAATTGAGATCAAATCTACTAGTAAATTCAGATGAATTTGTTTAATTAGTTTTGTAGGATAATTGAAACTCATATATATGTCAAGTACAAGTACCTATCCTAAGGGGAGGGAAAAAAAAACGTAATGTATAGTCTTAGGACCACGTTTGATTTGTCATGCAAAAGTTTTGAAAGAGTATCCTAACTTGTACCCGTGCGGTCTTCTGTGAGAGAGATGTGGTTGAATCATCAAATTCCAAAAGATTTTAAGAATCAAGAAAAGGTGGCAAATAGTCAACCACAAATCTAGAAAATTAAAGGCATTGTGATATGACGAGCCACGTGTACAAAAACCATAAACCCAAAACTTCAATTTTCATTTTTTTTGGTAAACTCTGATTGCTCAATTGCCCAGTTAGTCTTTGGCCTAGCCACAAATCACATCCCAAGTTAGGCAGGCCATGAAAGTTGGTCAATCTCAAATGTGTCATTTCTTCCAGAATCATTAAAAGAGATAAAATTTATGATAAGACAGAACCAACAAGTCTTGTGGTTATTCTAATCCTTAAATTATATTTCTAATGATTTATAATTAAAAATAGTTTTACGTAATATATCGTAAATTTTTAATATAAATAGTCATTAATTATATTATTAAAAAATTTATCCAATAATTTAAATTATACGCCTGGCTAATAGGATCAAAATATATCTCAACCATAAAAGTTCCTATGAAAAAGTGCTATCCTCAAGATCTTCCATTCTTTGAAGGCCAAACGCAAAATCTTTCTTGGTTTCTTTTTTTCTTTTAGTCAAATATCTTTGGTTGTCAATTAAGCTCAACTTCGCCTAATTTCTTTTTCATGTTCTCTACTCCACCGCCTTCTTTCTCCGGGCTTTTTCACCAACCATGCATTGCCACGTGTTTGCCTCCTTCATTCCACATGTCGGAACAGAAGAAACAGGGCCCACATAGGCTGGTTGCGTTCTAAACGAAAGGATTAACAGTCAACCCCTTGTGGGTTAATTAAAGTATTAGCTAATCTAAAGCTTTGAAGAGTCATTAATGGTGTTCAATGGGTATTTGCCACGTGAACCGAGTCATGGGCAGTGATCAGGTGTGACGGCAATGCTAAACTTTCTCTCTACTTGAGCTCATGTGGCAGATATGGACATTGACTATTTCTCCAAACTCGAGACGGTCTGAGATTGCAAATTAGGAGCGCGTCGATTCCATGCATCGTCAAGAAAAAGTTTCCTCGAAAGGAAAGGTTACTTTCGTCATTTACTATTTCCCTCCCCAAAATTCTTCAGGGTTTTTTTTTTTTTTGGGTTCAAAAATTAAAGTACATTTCCTGTCAGTGTGAACCGACCCGGAACAGAGGTGTCAATTTACCATTATACCTCTTCTGTTTTTTTTTGGTCTTTTCCTTTTCAAGAGACCCTTGTGGAACAAATTATTGAACCAAAATATACGTTTTAAATTCTTTTTGGTGAATATTTTATCTTCTAGTTCGCACTACTTTTTATTTGCTATCCACACATAAAAAATATTAAAAAACTTGTCATACAAATTATTGTTCGCACAAACTGAATTTTGAGCTAGATTTTTAATTGCCCATTTTTGGATAGAAAGATTTTTAATTGTCCATTTGGTTTTAGGTAGACAAGTTGGAAAATAACATGATAGTCTGGATGTTATTGGTCCAAGGCTCGGAGCATTTTGGTTGGTTGTGGTATAGAAATAAATATTTTCATATCCGCTTAAAGAAGTTGGGAAAAAATGTTGATGGGGATGGCTAAGATGTTGATAAGGCATTATTAGACTTGCAATCAGTTAGCTTTTCATTAGAATTATGTAACCAAAAATTTACTTTGATTTTACAAGTTTCCATTCATTTCATTCATTGTTTGACATCAAATTCAAACATCGTTTTATATACCTAGTGGGATTTCTTCGCAATTAGCAAATATATATATATATATATATATATATTATCCATCGCCAAATTGAAAATGATATTTAGAGTACACTGAGAGTTTTTTTTAGTGAAAACCATCCAGTATCTGGACCCATTATTTAGAAGCACGAACCCACTAAAAAGGTCCCTCAACTCTAGTAAGTGTATACTCGACTAATCTAAATTCGAGCTGGATCAGACCCATAAGGGGAAGCTCTCCCAACACATACTTCTCCATACACAAGACTCGAACTCGAGACCTTATTTAAGAAAGGATGGGCTTCTTGCTGTACAATCCTACATGTTGTTGGTAGAGTACAATGAGAGTTAATATTTAATAGAATTAGCAGTTCAAATTGCAAAAAACCATTCAACAATTAGTTAGGAAGTTATCGTATAGGGGTATGGTTTCGGAATGAGTCTATGGTTGTGGGAAGTGAATACATATACTATTTTGGAAGTTTTTAAAGTCAACTATATACCTCAATATGTATAATGCTTTTAGAAGTATGAAATAGCTCCAAATCTTGCTTAGGCACACGTCATGGATAAAAAGCATTAAATAAGAGGAAAAAAATGCCTATAATTGTCAAAGATGAACCACCACATGGTTTTTATGGTTAAGTTCAAAATGTGAATATACGGTATATATGAAATCAACACAACATTAATATTGTGCATAAAAAGAAAACAAAACCCAATTTAAGGTTGCTAATTCAAGATTAATTTGATATAACGTATCTAAACCCTTCTCAATAGATTGGACAAATTAGCTTAGATCGATATGTTAATCAATTCATTATCTCTAACCTAACCCCTTAAGCAGCCCTTCAGTATAATATATATATATTGCATATGTATCTCATCTTTTGATTGAAAAATTAAAGAATCACACACCCTAACTTGTCTTATTATTATTATATTTCATGATGAGAAAATTGGGAACAAATCTTTTATTCAGAAAATATGTGTGAAATCTTTTGAAGTAATCTTTTGAAGTTTACATGCCATAAACGTTTCAAAACATTGATTTAACACTATAGTTTTAAATATATGTCGTTATTTTTGTTCTGTTCAATGTTGTATATCCACTATGTAAGAGTCTTTATCCATTTGAACCAATTGGCCTAATTAATAAATGCATTTTCTTAAGCATAATATTGTTTAATTTGTCCAATATTGTTTGGAGTGTTTACAATGAGTTTTTCTTCTCTCTCTCTCTCTCTCTCTCTCTCTCTCACACACACACACACACACACACACAAGTGTTTAAATGAATGTTTCATTTATTCAAATTCACAGCCTCATCTTACTTGTAGACTGTACTTAAACAGTAAGACTTCAGTGGTGGACTTCCTACTTGATTATGCCTCTTTCCTTACTAGCTTGTGTGTAAATGCAATGTACTAAAAAATGCAAGTGTAGCTTTCATGGCCAAATAGCATGGAAAACTTCTTCGTCGGTTTCAGCTCTTTCCACATTCCCCCCTTTCTCTTTCACTCTTTTTAATAAATTGAAAAAGAGGGTCATTTTTGTAATCTCACGTTTCCCACATGGATGAAACGCGGTAAGTTTAACTAATTTTTGGAAGCTATATGGCAAGCTTTTGATATCTCTCCTTTGCATCCACACACGTGTGTTTTGTTTTCACCACTCATTGGTGGTACTTAAAAGAGGATCATTTCTTCCGGACAAAAGCCAAGACACTTTTTTTACGGAAAATTTAAGAACAAGGTATGTGTACGTTTGATATTTTATATTTTAAAATATTTTATATCAATATTTTAATTTTTTTTAAAAATTGTTTTAGTATCTAAAAGTTTTTTTTAGTACTAAATATATGTTTTTTTACGACTTTTTATATCTAAAAAAAAGCTACTTAGTATTAGAAATAATTTTTTAAAAAGTCAAGATACCATTATAAAATATTTCAATACATATAATATCAAACACATATATTGTTGTAACACATAAGACTAATTTGAAATTTTCCCCTCTTATCTCAACGTAACAATGTTTTATTCCTCAACTTCTTATATTTACTGCTTTTTTATCATTAGAATTGTATATTCTAATGCATGTTGGGATTATTCCCAAATATACTGACGATACAGCTAATCAAGTAACATCAAAGCCCCCACTAAGCTTCTCATCTTCATAAAGATCCTTTGACAGCATATAATATCTTCTAAATTATAATATGGACCTATTACTATTATTTTGATAACAATTCTTAAAACAATTATCAAACTGGGGATAATCCAAAAATTTCATGGCACATTATTTTATTGTAAAGGTGGTGTTGTCCCTGGTCAAATTTCAAAGGGGTGGAATGTGTCACCCCCACAAAAAAAAAAAAAAAAAAAAAAAAAATGAAAAAGAAAGAGAAAAATAAAAAAAGTTTAAAACAAAAAGGCTCAAATCTAATAGAAACCCACCCAAGTTACCTTACATCCCACGTTTCTTTTTTCTCTCCAAAGAAACAGGTATTTATGGGCTGTTGTTTCTCTCCAAGTGCTTTTCTTTTTTCCTTAACATCTCTATCTTTCAGGTTGTATATATTTGAATTAACCTTTTAATTTTAGTTCCCATATAGCGTCCCTTCTATTACTCCTCCCTATTTCTCAACTTTCCTTTCGCTTTTCCTTGAGCTTTTCTTTTGCTCCTGAGCAAAACACTTTTCCTTCTTTTGTTTGAATCTTTTTCTTTCTGGGTTTTGTTTTCCTCTGCAAAGTGTCTTAAACCCAAGGATTGAAACCGTTTCTATTTTTCCTTTTCATTATTTGTACACATTCAAAGTATTAAAGTTGATATATATATACACACACACACACACAAAAATAGGGGTTCTAGAGATTGGAATACAGGCTACGTTTTCTGTACCTTCTTTCTGAAACTGGGATTTTAGAGAGAGAAAAAAGGGATTTTAATTTTTTTTAATTAGTTTTTTTAGCTTTATCATCAAGGAATGGAGAACTTTCTGGGACAAGCTACGGAACATGAACAGCTAGATCTGCCTCCGGGTTTTCGATTCCATCCAACAGATGAAGAGCTTATTTCTCACTACTTGTGCAAGAAAGTTGTTGATACCAACTTTTCTTGTCGAGCAATTGGAGAGGTTGATTTGAACAAGTCTGAGCCCTGGGAATTGCCTTGTAAGTCTTATTATAACGATTAAGAAAGCCTTTCAATTCTATGAGTTTCTTCTCTTCATGACATGAGTAAGGAAATAATTTTTTTCTGTTTTAATTTTTTTTTTTTTTTTGGTTGTGTTTAGGGAAGGCAAAAATGGGAGAGAAAGAGTGGTATTTTTTCTGCATGAGGGACAGGAAATACCCAACAGGATTGAGGACAAACAGAGCAACTGAAGCAGGGTATTGGAAAGCCACAGGGAAAGATAAGGAGATTTACAGAGGAAAATCACTTGTTGGCATGAAGAAAACCTTGGTTTTCTACAGAGGAAGAGCACCAAAAGGAGAAAAATCCAACTGGGTCATGCATGAGTACAGACTTGAAGGCAAATTCTCTGTTTACAATCTCCCCAAAACTGCCAAGGTATGGACTTTTTTCCAACTTTTTTAAAAACACCCTTTTTCATGTATGCCATGCTTGATTGAAATTTGGGTAAAATGTTTTTTTTGGGCAGAATGAGTGGGTGATTTGCAGGGTTTTTCAGAAGAGTTCTGGAGGAAAGAAAATCCCAATAACCGGGTTTCCGAGATTGAGCCCTTTCGGAAACGAAGTGGGTTCATTCGGTTTGCCGCCATTGATGGACTCTTCACCACCTTTCAACAACAACAAACCCAAAAGTGTCACAGAGCCAAACGTGCCCTGCTTCTCCAACCCCATGGATGTTGTTCAAAGGAACCACCAACAAGAAATGCTTGTTATTGAAGACAATAACAACAACAATAACAATCCAATATTTGGTGTTCCTTCAAATCCCACAAATGTGATTATCCCAAGAATCCCACTTTCAAATCCTCTTAATTATCCCTGCCCTCAATCAAACATGCAGTTCCAAAGTCAGGTTTTGGTGCAGGACCAGTCCATCCTGGGGGCTTTGCTAGAGAACAATGGCTCAAGCTTGAGGGAGAGTTTCAAAGCAGACAGAGATCATCAGATTGCAATCGCAAATGCCACAGAGCAAGAAACAGCAATTAATGATCATCATATCAACAATGAAATTACTTCTGTTATGTCAAATCTTGACACGGGTAGGAGGCACTTTGGTGATCAGAGTCAAGCTGGACCAGTTGATCTTGAGAGCTTTTGGAATTACTGAGGAGAAAAAGGGGGGAAAAAAAGGCAAGCTAGAAGATCGATTCATATATGAAGTGAAATATATATATACAGTGGCAGATTTGTTAGTTTAATTACTAGAAGTATTGTTTATGAATTAAGGGTGTGAGTTTGTATAGGTCTTTTGAATCTTAAAGAGAATATGAATTAAGGTGAAAAAAATGGTATGTGTACTGTAAGAAAATTAAAGGATCTGTAACTGTTTTTGCTTTTAGTTTTGTTTTATTTTTATTTTTTGTTTTGCTTTTGGAATTTGTTGGGTGTAATATGCTTGTATTTGGCATTAGTGTTGTTAGTTTGCTTGAATACAAAAATAGGTGACATAAACGAATGAGATTCAGTTGGTGGCAACTGATCTTATTTCTGTATATTTTATCCATTAAAAAATTGAAAAAAAGAATAGTATTTGCGGATTTTAGTGCTCATATGTATCACCACTGAAAAGCATGAGTTGAGTTCCATTATTTTTTTCATTCATTTACTTTGGATTTTCAGGTACTTGTAGTGGGGACACATTTGGATAGGCCATTTTGCAATCTGGGTCTCTCTCTCTGCACGTGCATGTTTAGACTCCAAAACACACGCAAAACATTAAATTGTGTCTCTGAATTTGTCCTCGTTTGAGTTGTACATAGATATTAGGCCTAAAACAAGGAAAACCTCAATGGATCTCAATTAAATGCTACTTTTGAAATAAAATGAATTCCAGATGTTGCTTATTTAACAATTAAAATATTCTAATTGTAATAACGTGGCTAAATTTGATAAGTTCAGGTCGGGATTACTTCAATATATATATATATATATATATATATATATATATATGAAAGGAAATATGGTGAAAGAAATTATCTTGGAGTAATTAGCATTGCTAGCCTTGATCTATTAGTATTGTGGCATTTTGATCCTTTGACTTTGTAATTCTAGTAATATAATTACGTCCATTAAGTTCTTAAAATTCTAGTTTTTAATGGTTTTAACATGCATGAAGAGAACATTTTCATGCAGTGTAATTATTTCAATAAAATTTCAAGTTATAATTATACAGAGGAAACATGATTATCTCTATCAAAATTTCAAAATTTCAGAATTTCTTCGTGAATTTTAATACCTGGGAGAAATATTACCAAAAAAATAATAGTTCAAAAAGCAATATGTCAAAATTAAATATTTGGGGGCCAAAATTTTGCAGTGTTCATAGTTTAAACACTAACAGTGCTAATAACTATTTTAGTATTTACATCTTAACAGTACATAGTTTCAGATAAATTGAAGGGATTTTTCTAAATTTTCTTTGCTCATACTTGGTTCTTTTTCTCCCTAAAAACCAATTAGGAGTATCCTCATGAGCAAGCAAGAAACATCAAAGGAAGATAAACTCCATAATAAACTAAAATTTTCTTTCTCTCAGCCTCTTACCTTGCTTGCTTGTATAACCAAACTTGCTGGTTTTGATTATCAAGGACATGTTGATAGAACTGTATGACTTGTTCAAATTGTCGATTAATTTTGCAGTCAGATAAATTTAAGAATATTGTCTATGAGAAATTCACATAACGCATCCCCTAAAATTATTTTATTAAGAAAAAAATTACCATTTTAACGGCGACAATTTCTCCAATATTGATCAGATTCTTAATGCAAGGTACATGTGAAAAAAAAAAAATTAAAAAAACACCATTAAAAAAAATCCAAAACGCGTTAACTCTTTATAATTTCTATTGGTTCATTTATTCATCTTCTATTTTGTCCTTTTACGCACTTGATGATGCATGCAGTCCGTTAATTTAGCTGTCAATGATGAGGCAAGAACAGTTAGCCCAAAATTCTCAAGTTTAATAATAAAGCAATTAATTATATATCGTTTTTTTTTTTTTAACTTTGTGACATGTGGGGTAATATTTTGAGACACACATGAAGAAGTTGAGTCCTGCACGACAAGATCCTCAACAAAAATATGGGAAAAAAAAATAGGCACTTTCTATTTTATTTTACATAATCTTTTGTTTTATTCGATGATATTAATTGACGGAAAATAGTTAAATTGAGGACTAGTTGCTATTTTTTTATAGTATCTTTCTGATGCCATGAAGTAGGTCACGGCCACCAATTATCAACTTATAACAAGATCACCTGCTTGACCTGCAATGGTGGTGTTGGAATTGTCGTACTCTTTTTGATCTTGGAGATAATTACAGCCTTTCTGCCCTAGACCATTAGGATATGTACATGTGTGTGTATATGTATGTGTGTGTGTATATATATATATATATATATATATTATAATATTATAATATGTATGTGTATATATCACATATATATTATATGCTTATATGTTTTACTGTGACTGCCATATATTGAGGATGAAGACAATAGATAAATAGACTAATGAGAAGGAAAAAAAAGGGGGCAAAAACATTAATGTAGTGTGTTTACGTTTACAGACTAGAAAATGAGAGAGCTATATATAAATTCAAATTATAATTATAATTATAGAATTGGGTATGTTACCTAGAGCTAAAACCTTCTAAATCAAAAGATTTCAAAATTGAAAAAAAATACAATTAAGTTTAACCTATTTCTAAAGTTATCTAGCTGTATATAAAAACTCGACTATTCCTAATATGTCCTTACAAGATAGATCTCTGACAAAAGACTTCAATCTTGAAGTGTAATAGAAATAACTAGCTAGTATGAGTGGCAGAAAGTAAGGAGCGGAGTGCAAGAGTGACGACAAGTGAAGTTACAAGAACATAGTAAAGAAACGGCAATCGTCAATGGTATAAGTAGGAGACGACAGTGGTCGATATTGAATGGTAGAAAGGGTGATATAATTGATACTTAAATATATAAGGGAATGACTCCTATATGAAGCAATTTTCTTGTACAATTTTCTTTTTTTTTTTCTAACGTCCTTTAATTAAGAAAAGAAAAAACAATTCTGTAAATCAATTAAGAATCTTATTTTATTTTTCTAGAAAGTGCATTTTGAAGTAAGACCCTTTCCATGACACTCGAGCTGTCATGGATGCACATACCGCAGCAAATTAATGACTATTTTTTATTCTTAAATATTTTTTCTTCTTCCACTAAAAGAAAAAATATTGAAAAATCCTTTTTATCCTCAGGAGTTGTAATCTCGCTACTCATAAAACTATGAGCTCCAGTCCAATATGTAGTGTACTTTTTAGATTAGGTTTTATTATTTTGTTAGTAACAAGTTATAATTAATGGGTTAAATAAGATTGCTCAAAAAATATTTTGTTCTTCTAAAAGGAGTATTTTGGAGGACGCCTTTTTGTACTTATTCTTGATCCAAAGTATATTCGTTAACAACCTTTTATTTGGAAGAAAGAAAGGAATTAAGACTGAAAGGATAATGGCAGAAATTTTCACAATTAAGTGGCATGTTTACGGAAGCTATACTATATATGACCATAAAAACGCATCAATCAAGAAATCAAAAGTAGCATTCTAGCAAAACAACAAGAGAGTATCAGAGAGAATTTAAAAGTGGTTGTTGTAATATATACACACACACACGCACACTAACGACATTATTTAAATTTTTAATCATATCCTTATTTGAGGCTGAAATTTAAAATTGTGTACATTTGAGGATGAAAAAAATAGAATCCGAGATGTGCTCATCATGAGTTGATCTTTCACCAATTTATAAGAACTATTTAATGCATTTGTCATTTAGAAAAGAATATAAATCGGATACCCACTAGCCTTAGAACAATAAGGTAACATAATTATTAGCGCAAGAAATCCCCACTATTTATGTGATGGGAAATACAAGGGAGAAAAATAATGGTAAAAAAGAATCTACATAAAAAAGATGGGATAAATTATACGAATTCCCGCCTAATTATGTTACCTGTGTTAATATACTCTTGAACTGTGTCTGCTGAAGTATAATATTTCTTTAAATATCCACCCTTCGAACTTTGAAAACATTGTTTTTGAATGAAATTGTTGAATTTTTGTTTGATTTAAGATTATGTATGATAGTTAAGGGTTAACATGAATGTTCTTTTAACTTTAAATCATTTATTTAGGCACCAAACTCTTGTCAGTTCAGTCTTTTCTTTAGAGTACGTACTCAAAAGTGAGAAAAAGATGGAGGAAAAGTTAAGAACCGTTGTAATTTAAATTGGTTTTTTAAAGGTGTTAAATAAACTATTACATTTATCCTTTTAACAAGCTTAATAAATATTATTTTATCCAAAAAATACATTTCAAAGTTTAGGGATTTAATACAAAGAAATATTATAGTTCATGGTATAATAGTTACGTTTTTAAAATTTAAAGGGCATTTCAATACAAATAGTTTAGAGGGAATTTACAAACTTGTCCAAAAAGATTCACGGAGCATATTCGTATCAGGAGGCCTTTAATGGGAAATTCCAATCTTACCCTTGAGTGTGGAACACACCCTCACGACTTCCAATCCCTCGGAGAGCTGCCGCATATTCGTTTTTTATATGCCCGGGTACATTTTCCGCAATCAAAGTGTAATACTTAAACAGACAAAATATTATTTTGGACTAAATATTTATTTTTATTTTAACAATTTAAACAAATAATTAATGCGCAATTACTATCTCAACATTCAGGATGAATACTCTAAGTGCAACTAATAGTGATTTTGTCACATAAAATACATATAATGTATTAGTGTTGAGCAATATTCCTATTTCACCCTATAACAAAATAGTAGGTCCTAATTCAAAAAATAGATATATTAGATTGAAGCCTATAGTATTGTAAGTAGTAGAGTTTTAATTGTATGGGGTTAAAAAAGAATTTCATTAGTATTACATGCAAGATCGCCACATAAGGAGTGGTTTTAAAACTTCTAAAAGCACTTTGCATAAAAGCCGATGCAACTTTATTGTTTAGTAAAAGCTTACAAAAGCACTTTGCACAAAAACTAATATACCTTTTAAGCTATTTCTTTAGATTCTGCTTTTGCTTTAAGTAAAAGTGGGTGCTTCTTTTAAGAGCACATCAATCTCAAATTGAGCCATAGTATGCTAACATTATGAGTTGGTGCCATACCTAATACAAAGTAATCTGTGTGTCGGAGGTTTTTATATAGTTTGAGAGATTGAAAACTCTTGAGAAAATTCTATTAATTCATTTCTAAGATTTATAGAGCTGGTACAAGGATCCAATGGACCTAAGTAATTGTAGCTCCATCAACCAATAATCAATTTGACTAAGCTATTGCTATTAACTTTGGTTTTAGACACCAGACTTGCACTCTAAAACTATGCAAATGTATTTATATAGAAGCAAATTATACAAATAACCTTTATTAATTTATATGGTAGATTATCGTGTGGTGCCCCTCTCGATATTCATAGTTAGATCTAGATAATAATTCCATTGAACATTTCTAATTGCATTTTTATCGCATGAGTTCTTAAATCACATAAAATCATGATAAAAGAATTTAAAATTTAAAAATACGACACTCTAAAGGAATTTAATAAGAATCTAACTGGTTCATAACTATACCATATCCGTAGATTAATTTCTTATTTTTTTATCATGAAATTCTCATTTTCTGTTAGTAGGACATTTTTTTATTCAAATTAGTTGGACATTTTAGGTTTGAACATTTAATTATAATATCTTGTTTGTCAATGAATTTGTCTTGAGATTACAGCAGACAAAGAGAGAGCCAAAAAAGGAACGATTTCAGGGGCAAAGTACAATGACCATGATCTCCACCAATATTCACTCCAACATTTTTTTAAAAAGCATTCTTTCTTTTTTTTTTTTTTTTTGCACGCGGTGAGAAACTTATAACACTTTTTTCCCCTCACACCCTCAAATAAATATCAACGGTTTCGTTTTAAATTTTTGCTCTTCATAATGAAAGAAAAATTTATGTTATTGTTTTTTCCAATAAAAATGGAAAGATGACGAGGTGTGACATATTTCTAATAAGACTAAACCAATAATTATATGCTAATAGTCAATATATGAACATTATTGCCTTGAGGGCGATGATGGGCGCCCACTGAAGATCGAATTTCAAAAAATGAATTATTGTTGGAAATCAATTACATATGATTCCAGAAAATATATAAAAAAAATTATTTTCTTTCCAGGGGTCCGTTAAAAACAACTAATTCTCTCTAATATTTGTCGATTTATAGTATAGTGCTAGGTGAGAAATGAATCCAACGACAAAAATGGGTTGCTGACTACAATCCATTGGGTGGGTCGTCATTCTTATCCTTGTATACCTCATTTGGAAATGCCAAAAGTTTGTCCCAAGACCCACATAAAAGAATTGCAGAATGGAGACTTGTTCCATTTATCATTTTCTTTCTATTAAAGAACAAATCTAGATGATTATTCTTTACCATTTGGATGAAACTTCGCCTTTTATTGCGTTTATGATTATGACTAATCCATTAGGGGGTGTTGTAGTCAAGGATTTGTTGTTGAGCCAAACTTGTCATTATCTCATACAAAAAGTAAATTTCATATATAAAAAATGTCAGGGGGTTTGTGAGATGCTTGTAGTGAAGATTGTTCTAACCCCATGACGAAAGGGGTTAGGTTAATATCACGATAGCCCATGTTATTTTTGGTAAATGCATATGCCAAAACACACACACATAAAGAATGAGAAAAAGATAAGGAGGGCATACGAACAAAAAAAAAAAAAAAAATAGAGAGTGAGAGATAGAGTTAGAGATAGAGAGAGAAAGAGAGAAGAGAAGAAGGGCACATCATCTGGCTAGGGCTTTCGCTTCATGAACACTGAGCATGACACTGTTTGCTCTTGAGAGGAAAGTCACATCATTTTGGACTCTTTTGTTGCGGTTTTTTCGTTGTTAATTTTCTTTTTGGTATAATAAGTTCACCGAAGAGAGAAAATAATACTTTAAGACAAACACAAAAGGCTAAAAATTAGGTGACCATATCAAAATGAATTTGGCATGAAAAACATAGGCGAGACTAGATTCATTTCATGGTAACCCCAAATTAACAAGGGTACTAATAAAAGTGACAATGACCACATTTTGTAAATTTAAGTTGCGTTTGGACTTTTATTTCAGGATATATATCAGGGTAATAAATTTTTCCAGATAACCCCCAGAAAGGAAAAATAAATTGGGAATATTTAGACTTTTTTGGAGCAAAATACGAGCAACGGACAAATTGTTTCAAATAACATTATGGTTAGGAAATATTTAAATTCAAATGGCTGAACAAACTTTTTTAAAATATAGATCAGTAATAATTATTATAATTTTTATAGGGATATTTTTTTTTTGGTATTATAGTGTTGTTTTGCTTAAGACTTTCCTTTTTTTTTTTCATATACTTTTTTATATTTTAGTTAGTTTGTTGTATTTTCAATTAAAAATGGGATTTCAAAATGCAATAATATGTTTTGCTCGAATTAAACTTAACTACCTTAACTTAATTATATTCAAATGATTGGAAGCTTGGATGGTCCATTGATATATTTACAAGTACCTACAGTGATGAAATCTGATGTTTCAATCGTTCCCACCTCTAATTTCCATATAAAAATAATATTTTGGGAACAAAAAAAAATAGAGAATTTTATGGTCAAGAAGGTTATTTCGTACCACATGTATGTCATGGATGTTTAAACTATCAGATTAACATTTTAACAATATGATCCACAACTAGAAGCAATTTTGTAAGTGCAAATTTTTAATGTAAGCAATCGCATATCAATTAAAATATTAATCCAATGGCTTAAATAACCTTATATATCAATGATGCAAAATTATCTTCTTTACCACAAGTATTCCCAAAAACATACACCTCTACAAGCAACGTCTTTAGTGACAATATTATTTACGACGACTTCTATCATCACAAATAACTTGCTATTTGCAATGATGTTGTTGCAAATGAATGTGCTGTATTTACCTCGAAGTTGCCATAGTTATTAGTATTTGTGACAACAAATCGTCATATATATCAATATATTAGCGACAACATGTCATCGGAAAAAATAAAAAACTTACCCTTACATATTTACGACAACATGTCATAGCAATTAATATTATACTGCTAAAACCAAGCTAGCGTGAGAAGGTTTGGCACCACTTCTGTAACGCTCCCCTTTCGGACGTCACAGATAACGTTACATTCATTCGTTAAAACTAAAGCAAACTATTGTAATTGATAACATGTATTTGAAATCATAATTTGGAAAAGCATTCCGAGGATCTTTATATACATTTTTTTTTTATATACAAATACTATTTATAAGAAATCATAATCTTTCTTAATTAAAACAATTTGCTTTTCCCATAGACATTGTATAAATAGTTTGCTAATAAAATTTAAACTTAAATGACCTTTGAAGAACAAAAGATAAACTTTTTCAAACATGTCTCGGCCGGCAAGCCGAACTTTCAACTTCGGCAGGCCGAACTTAACCGGCAGGCCGAAGGTCACCATCGGCAGGCCGTCCGAGGCCTTGCAAAATGGGGTTTTCAAAATACAAGATCGACAGATGCTTGGCATCTGGCAGGCCGATTGGAAAATTTCGGCAGTCCGACCAGTATGGTCGGCAGGCCAAACCTTAAAAAAAAAAATTTTGATAACAAGTTTTAAAACTTCAAATGCGGAAGAAAGTTTATAAAAATACAGTAAACAAACATTCACAAAATTTATAAAAATTATACTTAAATTATGAAACATATTCTTAAAGTTATAAACATACTTAAAATTGAAAATCATAGCTTATTCCTTCAAAACTTCTTTCCTTGGCGTTCTTCCATTTGCAACCATCTTCCTTAGCTCACACGCCTTGTCATTTGTCCTCCGCTTATTCCATCACTTTCTTACCCTTATCTGCAACATGATGAAAAACTTAAATAAGCTTATGCTTAGTAAGTACATGGTAATTCTCACAATTTAAATCATTTCATGAACATCATCATCATCAACTTAAAACATTTCATGAACATCATCATCATCAACTTAAAACATTTCATGAACATCATCATCATCATCATCATAATAGTGCACTAGGCACACTTTTATAGGAACATATCTTTCATTATATCATTCATATTAAAACTTTTTCATTTTATCTTTAGGGGCCCAAGTGTTGCACCATAACATCATCATCATAGGCGCGCCGTCATGAGAGGAGAGGGGTTGCAAAGCCCAAACCAAACATGACATGTCCAACCTTTGGGACATCATAAACATAAACATAGGGTGTGTAACACTTATTTAGGTGATACATATATACATACTTATACTTTCATACTTTGAAAAACATCATCATGAAAACATGCATAAACTTTCATGCCTTAAAATTCATGGAAAAATCATCATGAAATATCATCATAAAACCATCATGAACATATACTTCAAACCTTTCATAAACTCATATTTTTCATAAACATGCTTTCATAAATACATCATGTTGCAGGTGAGAATGTACTTACCTCAAGTGCTTACTTAACCTTACTCTTGAAAGTGGTAACGCCGCGGCCTTGATGTGCTCACTTCACAATTTGTTCATGTCATGCATTTATAAAATGGTAATTAACATTTATTCAATGAATGAATTACCATACCATAATACCATTGTAATCATATCACAAGAACAACATACTTGCATTTTCATTAACCATATAACATTAAAA
>CAMOHE010049161.1:0-30823 GCA_946598075.1 Artocarpus hirsutus
AATAGGAGTCTAATAAATACTCAGGATTAAGACTGTCAAATATATGATCATCATAGTGATAAATTTGAATACTCTATTTGTAACGGATGATTATTAGAGATTCATAATTTATCTGGTCCAGTCCTATATAATCTCATCATATAAAGTACCTCCAATCCAATGTCTCTACATTAATAGTCCAGATAATGACTATTTCATTTTAAATGAGATTGGACCATACTTGTAATGTTTAATTAAAGATCCCAAACTTTAATTAATTATCACGGACTATTTAGATTATTATCTATAAATTTTATCCCTAAGCATATAACACTTATATGCTAAATTTATAGTCACATAAATAATCATGGAATTTTCTTGATGTTTATAAATGTATTCATAACATATAACCAAAATAATTATAAATGTCACTTTATTTATTTATCATCAAAATATATAATATCACAGCTTTTAGGGCACCAAATTCAACAGTTTTGTTCATTGTGTTTGCTGTTTTTAAGTAGGACACCCCGTACTGAATAGTGAGTAATCTACAGCAAAAACTTCTAGTACAGAGTACATTTATTCTATATTTATTACAAAAGTAAAATGGAAACTAGGAAAGTTGGATTTGGCACCGGACCTGCACAATTGGGAAAAAAGATAAAAAAAAAAGAAAATAGTTTTATATATATTTTCTTTTGTATTCGCCTAACTCTTTAAAGGGTTTCCAAAAAAAATAAAAACAAAAAAAAAAATTAAGTTGGGTGATTTTTTTAATGGTTTATTTAAAATATAAATTACCATAATTTTTTAAAATTAGGCAAATGACCCCTTTTTATTAATTATAAAATCAAAATGATAAAAATAACTTTCACTATTATTAATCAAAATAACGTTAGTCGACACTACAGGTGGTCGACCTGATAAATTCTGGCGCCGATAATATTCGGAGATGCTGTGCAGTGAGAAAAGATGGAGAGAGAGAAGAAAGAGAAGGTAGGGTTGGATTTTTTTGGGTTTGTCATTTATATGTGGTGTCGACAATATCTGAAGATGCAATGCAGTGAGAGAAGAGGGAGAGATAGAAAGTTAGGGTTTATGATTTGTTATTTATGGGTTGATCAGTGATAAATTCACTAATAAAATTGAGTAAAAGTGTGTCGCTGATAATGTCTGGAAATGTTGTGCAATGAGAGAATAGGGAGAGAGAGAGGAGAGAAAAAGTTAGGGTTTGGGGAATTTGAAAAAGTTTTCTTTACAAAAGTTGTTTGTCTCGTCGAAATTTAAATCTTTCGTGCTCAACGAAAATTGTGATTCGGATCCGAAATAGACCAAACCAGCCAAAAACAGTGGTTGCCATAATGAAACAGTTTCTGAATAGCATCCCCATTATTTTGGATAGTTTTGAAAAACTACCTGAAAACTTGACTTAGAGTCAAAACATTTTTTTTTTTTTTTACAGTCATGAAGTTTTGTTCAGATTATCGTGTTCAGAAAAAGTTTGAAATCAGATTCTAAGGGCTTCGTTTTTGAGTTCAAAGCTAGCGGGAAAATTTTTCCATAACACAGAACATACAAATCTAAACTAAAGCATGTATAGACTAAAATTGTGCAATAGTAAGCTGTAAAGAAAACCATACAAACCAACACAGAAATTATTGCATACAATTTCTGACAAAATCATAAGCTAACTTAAAAAAATACAAACTTTAATCAAACTAAAATGAAGAAGAAAGGTTTAGAGGAATACCATTGAAGATCAATCCCTCGACAAAATCTTCTAGTCCTCTTTATCCTTCTTAGATTTGGCTAGTGATTAAAGGGCGGGAAAGGGAGAAAATTTTTGGAGAGTAAGACTAAGGAAAACTGGTTTTGCTAAGGGAAAAATGGGAGAAGAGTGAAAAAAATGCTAGCTTGATAATGAGGCTTCTATTTATAGAGCTATGACTAATTTGGTCTTCACACTTGATCTATTTTTAACTAAGCTTCTAATCAAGCTTGATTTAACCAAACTTTGGGTTAAATCCCATAATGGTTGGAGCCTCACTTCAGCCCAAGAGAGATAACATCATCCAATCAAGGATATTCAAGTGGTCATGTCTTGTACTTAAGCTTATCTTTAAAAATTCCCTCATACATATAAAATTTATATTGTTGCCGGATGACTAACTTAGCTGACAAGAAATTTTGGTTTTCGATAGGTCCTTTCTCATTGCTTGCTTGTTGTTAGACGCTAGACTCTGTATAAATCGATACTGATACGCATTTTAATCGCATAGCAATATTAGAATTTTTTAGTCTTAAAATTATTTCTAGACTAATAAAAATCTAAACTTGACTTTTGCTGCATCTATCCTTGAAAATAACATAGTTTTTAACAGTGTCAATTCTTAAGCTTGGATAGTGTTTTTTTTTTCTATTGAAATTGCTACTTGCATAACTCCACTTATGATTAATTGGTAATTAAGGACTTGTTGAGTGTTAGAGTGTTTCTCAATACACTATTAACATCATATTGTACTTGAAAATTCTTATAATTAAAATTATCAAGTTATTTACGAATTGAAATTTCTTCCACCTTAAATTGATGTACTAACTTATCAATTGAATTATTTAATCACAAAAGTTAATAACTTTAACTTTAAAATTTACTATAGAATTTTGAAATATTTGCGTTAATACCATAATCCTTCAGTCACAAAAATTAAACACGATATTTGTAGGAAAATCTTTGATCTAAATATATAAAATACATTATTTAATTCTAAAATTTTCTCGGTCATTACACTTATCATCTGCTTTTGTTATGTTTATATATATATATATATATATATATGTCTATGTGTGTGTATATATATGTATATTTATTTTAAGTTGCAAGAGTACATATGTAAATTACTTTAGGTTAAAAGAGAAGAGTGTCTGTACATTTATATTTAGGCGGATCCTAATCAAGTTTGAATCCACCGAGCCTGTGTTGAATTTTTTTAAGAAATTGATTGTATACAAATCTACTATTTATCTTGTTCATATTTTTTCCCCTTGTTTGCATGATGCAGGGGAAGAGGCAGGGAGATTTCCAGGACATAAGGATTGGAAAATAAAGGATTGAATGGAAAGAAACTTGCTGAATTTCTTTTTATTTGTTTTCCTTTCTCCTTCGGATTGAAGGAACTTGCCAAATTTTTCTCATCTGCCCATTGAAAGGAGCTTGTTGATTAAGCGCATAAGGATAGAAAATAAACATTATGCTGCATTTGTTTGAAGATAGAGCAATAGTTCTGGTAATGCTTATTTTAGCTTTTCTGTCTAAGAACTTGCGGTAATGTGCTTATTTGGAGAAAGAAGAGTGTTGATTCATCTATTTGGCTTCTTCATGGCATGGTATAATTCATCTAGCCTTTTAGTCATGCATCTTTTTGTATTTTGTGAAAATACCAAGCATTCAACAGTCGAATAATTCGTTGTCGATAATTGGCAGGAAAAAAAGACATACTTGAGGAATTGTTCCTCTATAATTGATGCATTGAAGGCCTAACTGAAACCAAGAGTTCTCATTAGTTGACACTCGTTAGCTTCTTAACCTGTTTAATTACGTTTTTCGTTTCTTTTCTTGGCTCGATCATGTTAAAAATTAGGAGAAAATTGGGCTCACGGTCTAAGAGAAAAGGTTCTAACATCGTGAGCCAAGCAAAAGAGGATGGATCATGGCAGAGGTGATTGTTGTGAAGTGGTCTATTTTTTGGTGATAGAGAAAGTAGAGCATGACAATAAGCAAAGCTTTTCTTGCATCTGATGAGATGATCGTGAAGCAACAAGGCATGCTAGTGATTGGATGGCTCTTCTACAAATGGAAAAAAGACAGTTGAAACAATTAAGCTAAATATCGAAAGCATGAGAGTGCTTGACATGGTCTGTGGCGTGGTTGGTGAGATCCTTCTACCATAATTTTCATTAATCCGTAATTTTTACTGGACTCTGATGCTGACGGTGTTATAACATCAACCACAATTCATCTTCTGTAGGACAAATAGAGTTGCAGGTCGATCTTCATCCTTATGGTTCACTTCTATTGATTCTTCAGTTATTGTTGAAGGAAGGATGCTGATGTGTAACATACAACAACTAATATAGCAGTGCTCTGCGCTAGAAATGAGGAATTTCTTATTCATCAGTGTAGGGTTTTGTAAATTTCTAATATTTTTTTCTGTTGTACTGATCAATAGTATTTTGTTTGAGGCCATGTTTGAGCAACTTCCTTTGGTATCAGGGATTCTTAGAGTTGGATCTTGGCCCTGAATCTCAACCATCCATGTCACGTGTCATCTGAAGTCAACTACAACCAACACGAAAGGAAGGAATTGAGACCAGAAGTTAGCCACAAGTGGAACACGCAAGAAAGAATGTGACCTGGACCATGAGTTAACCAGGAAAGAATGTGATATCCAAAAAAAACCTTAAACGTTCTAGTTTATTTTACAACAAACATAATAATGTTATGCTATATCGATATGAAATTGTATCGTGTCTCGTGTCCGCTATTGTTACACAAAACATGAGTGTACATATTCACACTTTTGGTTAGTTGTAGCGAATTCTTTGTGCTTGGAAAAAGGTGTTTCCATTACTAAATAAATACAAAAAAGGAAAAGTAAAGAAAAAAATCAGAATAGGAAAAAGTAAAATAAAAAAAAAGAAGACAGAATGAAATTTGTTTCTTAAAGGGATTAAGGAAATTAAAAAAAAAAAAAAAAGCATGCTAAGAATTAAACTATTTTATTTTAAAGATTTCTGCACCAGGACTCCTTCGCCATCTATTTTAAGAGTAATTTTTGAAAAGCATAAAGAATGCCTTGTTTCATAAGAAAAGTATGTCTAGTAAACTCAACTTTTATTTAATTTATTTTTTTTATAATTCTAACTTTGTTGATAAGTAGAGAGCAATTTAAAAAATGAGTCATGACTATAATTCTAGCTTTTATAATTGTAGATTTGTTTTATAACTATAGCTTTGTTGATAAGTTATAAATAATTTGTTCATATTGCAACGGCAATAATCCGTTCCCGGTAAGTCATCCTTTTAAAAATAGCTTATTCTCTATAAATTGAGACCTGTTTATTACTCTTTATTATTATAAATATAACATTTTTTCTTGTGATAATTAAGTTGAGGAATAACAGAGATAAAGAAGCAATGATGGAAAAAGATAAGACCTTAGCTTTATTATCAATGAGTGTGTTTAGCAACACAGTTATAATTAAAAGTCAGGACGATTTTATTGTAGTATGTGAGAGTTTTACACTATAGCTCATTTTTGCTTTACACTGTATATATGAGAGCTTTACATTGTAGCAATTCTAACTATACAGTTGGAAGAGAGGTGCCAAGCACACCGAACATTTATATCCTCTCATGCCAATGTTACATTAAGTGATCAACAAGTTAAGGATTTGTTTGAAAGATGCCAAAGGCCGATATGAGACACATTATTATGCAAATTAGTGACAATTGAGGAGAGGTTGTACCTTTTTTTTTTTTTCTTCCACTGAACATTATTATGGATAATACACACCAACTTCAAAATAAAATTAAAAAGCTAAAAATTTTGAAACAAATTTCCATACGAACAAATTCCCTGTTCTAATTAAAATAAATGGAAAAAGTCCTAGTGAAGCAAGCTAATTTTTTTTTTTTAAAAAAAAAAGGTACGACCTCTCCTCAATTGTCACTAATTTGCATAATAATGGGTCTCATATCGACCTTTGGCATCTTTCATATAAATCCTTGACTTGTTGATCACTTAATGTACCATTGGATGAAATGATATAAATGTTGGGTGTGCTTGGCAACTATCTTCCAACTATATAGTTAGAACTAGTATGACGTAATGCTATCATATATTACAATGTAAAAAAAAAAAAAACCTATAATGTAAAACTTTTATAAGTAACATTGTTTTAACTTTTAGTTTTAACCGTGTTACCGGACACACTCGTTGATAATAAAGCTAAGGTATTACCTTTTTCCATCGTTGCTTCTTTATCTCTGTTATTCCTCAACTTAATTATCACAAGCAAAAATGTTATATTTATAATAATAAAGAGTAATAGACAGGTCTCAATTTATAGAGAATAAGCTATTTTAAGAGGATGACTTACCGGAAACGGATTATTGCCATTGCAATATGAACAAATTATTTATAACTTATCTACAAAGCTATAGTTATAAAACATATCTACAATTATAAAAGCTAAAATTATAGTCATGACTATTTTTTAAATTGCTCTCTACTTATCAACAAAGTTAGAATTATAAAAAAATAAATAAATAAAAGTTGAGCTTACTAGACATACTTTTCTTGTGAAACAAGGCATTCTTTATGCTTTTCAAAAATCTAATAATATTCTTTCCGGCAATTGTTGAATCAAGGTTAAAACACAAGGCAAGAAACATTTATATGTTATTTCGCAACATTATTAATTGGAGCTTGCCATTTTTTTTTCTCTCTCTCAATTACCTTGTCTCTGTTGGATGCCTTCAACCTTTTTTCCTGTTGATTGGTACCTTTCTTTCAACCCGTTGGAAGAAAAGAATACACACGCAACAATATCACAACCCCATAGACTTTCCGTTCATTTCTTCCCCCGCGTTTAAGTTGCAATAGAGAGCTTACCAAACTTAACTCTCCATCCTTGCGTAAATACAATATCAACGAAGTATGGCTGCTGAACTTGTTGTAGGAGCTTTGCTCTCTTCTTTGTTTGATAAGCTGTTTGAGAAGCTGAGTTCTCGAGATCTGCAGCGCTTCTTTCGAGGACTGAAAGTGAATGAAGAGCTGCTGAGGAAGCTGAAGACTATGCTTTGGTCAGCCAACCAAGTGCTGGATGATGCAGAGCAAAAACAACTCACGAACCCGAACATCAGAGTATGGCTTTTCGAGCTCAGAGACACCATGTATGACGCTGAAGATGTGCTGGACGAGATTGACTACCGAAGTTTGCAGTACGAACTCAAGAAAGCAAAACCCAGAAGCAGATCAATAAGAAAGAGGTCCCAATCTTTTCTTAATTGTTTCAATACATTTGATGAAGCAATAGAATGTAAGATTGAGGAGATCCTTGATAGGCTGAAGTATATGATTGAACAAAAAATTGTACTTGGTTTACATGAAGGCGTCACAAGTAGACTTCCACCAAGATTACTTGATCCTTTGGCAGATGAATCTTCTGTTTTTGGAAGGAATGATGATAAGGAGAAAATTATTAAGCTATTGTTGCCAGATAATGGCAATAGTAGCGACAAGATATCGGTGATTCCCATAGTGGGCATGGGTGGTATCGGCAAGACCACCCTTGCTCAACTCGTATTTGAGGATGAACGAGTTAAAAGTCAGTTTCATATCAGATCATGGGTTGTTGTATCTGATGAATCTGATATCTCCAAAATAGCTAAGCAAATTCTAGAAGAGATTATCTCGCAAAAATGTGAAACTGAGGGCCCTCATCAACTTCAATGTAAGTTAAAGGATGCAGTGAAGGACAAGAGGTTTCTATCTGTTCTGGATGATGTATGGAACGAGAACTATGATCATTGGGAGTTCTTACTAAGTTCTGTCCGATCTGGAGCAGGTGGAAGCAAGATCATTGTCACGACACGTAGTGAAGGTGTTGCAAACAAGTTGGGAAACGTGCCAACATATCACCTTGAGACACTATCTGATGATGATTGTTGGACATTATTTAAACAACATGCATATAAGGATACAAGTTTGGATGAACATAAAGACTTGTATGTAATTGGCAAGGAAATTGTTAAGAAGTGCAAGGGTCTTCCTTTAGCTGTCAAGTCTCTGGCTGGTCTCCTACGCTCGATGACAGATCCAGAGGAATGGAAAAGGATACTGCATGACGACATATGGGAGCTACAGTTGCAAGGAAATCAACAAGCAACATTTTGCCTTCTCTGTGGTTGAGCTATCATTATCTTCCTTCTCATCTGAAGCGATGCTTTGCATTTTGTTCGATATTTCCTAAGGATTATGAAATGAACGAGCATAGAAAGGAAGAAATAATATTGCTATGGATGGCGGAAGGTCTTTTGCAATTTCAACCAAGAAAGAGTGGGGTGAAAATCGAGGATGTGGGGAAAGAGTACTTCCAAGTTCTGACGTCAAGGTCATTGTTCCAACCCTTGAGAATGAATAAGCCAACCATCTTAATGCATGACCTCACACATGATTTAGCAGTGTTTGTATCAGGTGAATTTTCTTATAGGTTGGCCGGCAAAGATGGAAAATTTCGTGAAAGGACTCGCTATTTTTCATATTCTGCAGATCGTGGTTTAGAGAGTTTTGAAGGTTTATCTGCAGCTAAGAGCATCCGCAGTTGCTTACAATTATCATCGCCCTTTCATAGATCGTTTACTAGAAGGCAGGAACTGGAGCAATTGTTGTTAGTAGGAGGACGCTTAAGAGCTCTTTCTCTATCTATTCGTGATTTCAGAGTGTTGCCTCATCGGATTGGAAATTTGAAGCATGTAAGGTACTTGGATTTTTCACATAGTTCTATTGAAGAGATACCTAATACACTTTGTAGTCTGTACAATTTGCAGACACTGCGATTATCATGGTGCCGTCGATTAACTCAGTTGCCAACTGAAACGGGAAACCTAGTCAAATTGCGCCATCTTGATATCAAAGGTGTACCTCTTGTGAAGATGCCGCTTAACATGCGCAATCTGGAAGACTTGCAGACCCTAAGTGATTTTGTTTTGTGCAGAACTGGTGGCTCTAATATTAAAGAGTTGAGTGGGTTGCGTCATCTATCTGGGAAACTTAAAATCTCAATGCTTGAAAACGTTGATGTTGAAGATGTTAGGGAGGCTAATTTAATGGATAAGGGATATCTCAAGGAGCTAGTCTACAGTTGGTGCGCTGAGCATAATGTTGATGGTTCAAGCAGAGATATTGAAGTACTCGATGCGCTCCAACCTCACACAAATTTGGAAGGGCTTTCTATAGAGGGTTACAGAGGTGAAGCATTCTCCAAATGGCTAGGCTGCCGTTCATATTCTAAAATGGTTGTCGTACGCCTACACTGTTGTCACAACCTTTGTAAGTTGCCTTCTCTTGGTCAACTACCTTCTCTCCAAACTCTTGAAATTGATAGATGTCCTCGTGTGGAAAGAATAGGTGTTGAATTTTACCATGGTGGTGGTTCTTCCAATATAAAGCCATTTAGATCATTAAAGTCTCTAAAATTTGATGATCTGCAAGAGTGGCAAGAGTGGTCATTTCCTGATGTCCATGAAGATGGTGGATGTTTTCCTAGTCTTGAAGAGTTGACAATTAGAGATTGCGGAGAGCTCCAGTGCATTTCGGGAGAGACGCTGCCCACATCTCTTACTTCTCTCGAATTAAGTGGACTTTCAAAAATAGAAGGCCTTGGAAAGGGCCTTAGCCACGTTACCTCCCTTAAAAAGTAGGAAATTAATGATTGTGAAAATCTGCGGCGCTTGTCAGAAAACGGGCCACCCACGTCTCTGACTTCTCTTAAGATCGGGTTCCTTGAAAGCCTTGAAGACATAGGCAGGGGCTTCTTTCGACACCTCATCATCCTTGAAGAGTTGGAAATTTTTAATTGCAAGAATCTCCGGTATAACAACTCCAACTCACTAGAAGAAGAAGAGAATACTGGGAAGCGAGGCTTACAACACCTCATCTCTCTTAAAAAGCTGACTATTGTGCATTCGGAAGGGCTCCAGAGCTTGCTAGAAGAGGGACTGCCCACTTCTCTTACATTTCTCTTCATTGATGGTTTTCCTAACCTTAGAAACCTGAATCGCTTGGGCCTTCAACACCTCAACTCCCTTGAAAATTTGACCATTTTTGGTTGCGAAAATCTGGAGTGCTTGCCTGAAGAGGGGCTGCCCCCGTCTCTTTCTTATTTGGTTGTCTATAAATGTCCTTTGTTGGAGCCACGGTGTCAGAGAGGGACGGGCCAAGATTGGCATAAGATTTCCCACATTCCGAATGTACATATTGAAGGTAATCGTTTAGCAAGTCCAAGTGTTGGGCTTCTCTAAGTAATTTCGTTTTTCAATTTTCTCTTGGTTTTGAACAAGAGATTTGTTTCGTTACAATTCATCATGTGTATTCTCCTCTTTTTTTATTTTTTTTTCTCTCCTCCATTTTAATTTTATATATGAAACTATATCGCTTTAACTTTTCATTTGAAAATATTAAAAGCACAAAAATTGAAAAAAAAAATTAAAAGAGGTGCATTTTTTTGTCCATCAATAACTAAAAAATTGAAAAGAGTTGCTTTTGTTCTGTTTTTCATAAGTCAATATTTAGATGCATGCTTGAAGTCAATGTTTATCCGCTTAGTTCTTCTAATCTTTAGGTGTTTTTCAAATTTATCAGTCTAAAGAACAATATTTTGTTTTCACTTAATTCTCTTGCAGTAAACTCTATATTCTTCTTCCCTGTAACCATACCTCTTGCGAAATGAATCGTTTCTGCCAATTCGGTTCAATATAATGAATCATTTCTTATGATCTGTTACTGATTACGTATTTTTGCACTAACTGTTTGTAATGACCTGAAAAATTCAAAAATTAATAATTATGATTAATTAAAGATTTTTCTCTCATTGCTCAACTAAGAGCATAAGAAAATACAAATTTAGCATTTATTAACACGTAAATTTGAAGGTTTTACTAGCCGTAAGACCTTAGAAATAAATAATGTTGTGAATGCATAAATTTATGTGTTTTATTTATAGAACATGTAATAATGTAATGTTATAATAATACATTAAAATAATTAAAAATGATTATTTAATGTGCTAAACCAAGAGTTTATGATTTATTAATTTTATGCATGAGCCAAGAGATTATGTTATTTAGCAAAAAGTGAAATTTTCAACTTACTAAGATTATGTAAAAATTCCTATATGATATCAGTTCTGTAAGAGAAACCCAGATCAATAGTGATCATGAGCTCCATACCATAAATTAAAAATAATGAGCACCAAGTTTAAGGATGCAAGAATTCCAATGTTTTAAATATGTATAGTTAGTTACTATACACATTAATAATTACGTAAGATTATTATTATTGTTGTAATAATAATGATAATAACAATAATATCAGTTGTCAAAATAATAGTGAATAAGAAGAAGAAGAAGAGCGTTGATAGAGTCCAAAAACGCTAATCTATTGGTAAGAAGTAAATCTACAAATAGCTTTTTACAAGAAATAGTTCGGATTATATCCGTAAAGCACGAGATTGTGCTAACTTTAAAATTGTAAATTAAATTGACTTTTTGATAGTCAATTTAATTTACAAAACTTTTATAGAATTACAACTATTGTTTTTATAATGAAATTTAAAGTTTACAATATGAAAATTGTTAATGAAAAATATATGTTTTAAATTACATTTTTAAAGTTTCAAAGGTTAAAAAAATACATATATATATAAATAAAAATATAAATATAAATAATTATATTGAGCAAAATTTTAAATACATAATATCTTTCTTAGAATTCATATACATATATATACATATATGTGTACACAGTTGTGAAAATAGTTAATCATTGGTTTTGAGGACAAATGTATCAAAGTTTACTGTTTCAAAATTCAATAACAAAATCCATATAATATGGATAAATTATGAAAATGATTTTTATCTCAATATGAATATTTTAGTAACACAATAATACGATAAGAGAATTTGAAATTTATGTGATTATCTTTAAAGTGTAAATAAAATACAGTTTTTAAAAGTACAATTATGTTTACAGAAATTTTAAGTTTACAGATCAAATTTGATCAAACCGACACAACATGTATTTGACTATGTAGACCTCATGAGTTATATAAATACATGACATAATAATAATAAAAAAAATCAGCCAATCACAATCAGCCACACTCTCTCTACTTTCTCTCTCTCCTCAAACTCAGTCTAAGATTCTGGCGTCCGTTTTCGACACCCCCCGCACCAATTGCTTGAAATCGCCACCGTTCGCCGGAGAACGAAGCCACCATCGCCGTGTGAAATCCGCCGCCATAGAGGGTCGCTATTTCTTCAAATCCGATGGCTTCAACCCAAACTAGTTGAGGGGAAATACTCAGAAATGAGTGGGTAACAAAAGCCCCAACTCAATTGCATGGTAGCTTCGCCAGAAAGCCATGATTGGAGCCTCCATTTTCTGCCAAGATTGTAGAGCTTGACCTGCTATGTTAGAGGCAGAATTAGGCAAAATTGACACAGCCATTGGACTCAGAAGGGTTGATTTAGGAGGTAGGCTTGAGCTCAGCCACCAACGGAGTCCAGTCAACCCTGGTCAACGTTGGTCAAACTTAGTCAACGACCTGTCAACACCGGTCAACGACGACTTTGGGATTTTGTGATTTGGACCTCCGATCGATGATTTGAGACCGCCTCCCGACTTATTTCGACGCTCTGAACGCAATGGTACCCTTTGTTTGAGCTAATTCCACTCTGATAAAAATTGTTCGATATCGATTGCACGTAGATCGAGGCGACTCAAACTGCAATGACGGAGTCCAAAATGGTGTTTTCAAGAAAGTTTTAAAGAGCATTTAAATGAAATTTTATTTTAATATTTAATTTAAAATTGTTTTGAAAATAGTTTTATTTAAATTAAGAAATGTCTTTAAAGTAATAGTTGCTAAATAATTATCCTTATGTTTAAAAAGAAAAGTTCAAGGAAATTACTATGGTTATGTTTCAAGAAATAAATGTTATGAGTTATGAAAAGGATTATGCTTTTGGAAATTATGGTTATGTTAAAACGTAATTATTATTATTACGTTATTATCACATTGAGAAATTTATGTTATTATGTTCGGTTTACGAAATTAAGTTTTAAGAAATGATTATTATATCTTTTAAAGTTACACGTTGAGAATTCTTTATCTTCAAGAATTCGTTTGTTATTAAGATTTGAAAAACAGTTATTATTACCTCCTTTAAGGTTTCATGTCAAGGATTCTATAGTGAGAATCCATTTAAAAAAATGATTCCACAACAAGAATCCATTTTAAGAAAAAAAATATTCCAAAATTTCTGTACTTTATTCTCAAGTATGTTTAAGTTCATGATCACGTTAAGTTTAGTGACAACGACGTAGTGAGGGTCATTACACTGTTTCTTTTAATACATGCATATATTGTTGATGCCAAAATCAGCTTAGCTTCAAGTATTGCGGCAGAGCACGGGAAATTCTCCACGGAGTGCTGAGAGTGCAACACTTGCATGCAATAAATTCTCTTTTTCTGGCCCTTATACATCATGCGAGAACCACTCTACTCACCAGCATGTCCTCCAAAGATTCATCTACACTGGTAGTCTGAGTTTTGCGTTCATCATGGATTTCAGTTTTATTTTGTATTTTGGTTGCCATTAATATTTATCTGACAATGTTAGCGTGAATGATACTTAGCTGAAGGAGGCTTTTATGCTGTAAGTTTCTACCTTGGAATGGTATTTTGTGTCGAAGATCTAGAATTGTGTTGTGGTTTCACGCAGCATCATATGCACTTGCTTCATACGCTCCACTGAAAATTTCTTGCACTATTATCACCTGGTGAATATCTTGAAAGGTTTGTCTATATTGGTTTCATCTTCTGTAACTTGTTTGATCTTCAATATTATTTCTGGAATTAAGGAAAAGAAAAAAGTGAAAAGCAATAGCTTTTGTCTCAGTTGATCTCTTTAGCAATTCAGGGAAAAGCAGGCTCGGATGAATCAGCAACACAAGAGCAAATCGGATGGCGATTTGAGTTGCAGGGTGAACTAAGACGCTGCGGTTTCAGTTGGCTGCTGAGGAAGGAATGCTGTTATGCCTACAAGAACTGATAGGGCAGTGATTTGGCAGAGAAATGGGAAATAGTCCTATTCAATGTAGGCCATTTTTATAACTTTTAATCAAATTTCGATTCTGCAATAGTATTTTGTATGTGGACTTATGTTGGAGCGACTATTTTTGCTATTAGATATGGTTTCCATCCATCGACAGGAAAATAGTATTGCCAAGAAATGGCCTTGAGCATTCTCCTAGATGGCATTCAGGTACATCAGTACATCCATATAAGTGATAACATACTTTCTAGAATAGTTGTTTTTTAAATAGAAGAACGTATGTAAGTGATTTTGAGCGTTAGTACTACATTTTATGAATGGATCTATAACTGTCTCTGCCCATATTTATCTGGGAGTATAATTTTTTTAATTGTTCAGCTACTCTGTTCATTGTTTTGTGTCTTTTGAGTTCTTTTATAATAATGATGTGTACTGTATGTATGTATATTTCTTTTGGTTTGACAAAATTATACGTATTAAAAATTTTTTTCCTCCTTAATTGTCAAGCTTTATGACAAGATCAATCGCATCTTCTGCATTTCAATCGAGAGTGGAACCAGTTTCGATGAAGCTTGTTCATGAAGCAAGCTAAAGAATTTTCACAGGTCTGTTTCACCAACATCTCTTATTGAAATCTTATCTGTTCAAATTCCTTTATTCTATTTTGTCCTCAACATCCAATTAACTCCAAGCCTGGAATCTTGGTTGCCAATTTGAGCTCTTAAACACTCATTCATCTATTCTCTAATGCAGGAAGGTCTTTCACAAAAGGCACAAATTTCGAAGTCTATCAAGTGATCAATGTCTTGAGAGTTACAAGGCCTTGCCCTGTTCTTAGGATGACCATCTGCAGTACATCTCTTTTTGCAGTTCCTCTAGTTGCTTGTATCTGCGAAGTTTCAAATGTCTAACTCTGCAGCATCGATGATTATTGTATTACATATAGACAACAAGTAGATAGACCTTTGGGATTCATTAAAGATACTTTGCGAATTTCACACGTGTAATTTTGGTTACCCCAGTTTTGTTATATAAAATGCCCAATTTCTAAGAAAATTAGAGATGTTGAAGAAAACAAAGTGAGACTAAGAGATCATGTGCTATTTTTCTCTTGTAAACTTTTTTATCATGGTGGAAAACTGCAACAGTAGAGAGTAGACATAGTTTTTACGTTACGGGTGAACGAGTATAAAGAAAACAACAACAATACATAATGATAAAGGATCTAATGAAAGTAATGGAAAATTGGGATCAATTACGTGCACAGACATTCAAAGGTAAATTGTCAAAGAAATTATACCTACACTTTCACATCAGGCGAATGGAACTGTACCATGAGCTGGCAAATGTAATGACTTAAATAATTAATTGGTAACATTTTATGTTTAAAAAAAAAATCAGTAACGTCCTTTTTAGGCAACTAGGGCTAGCCCAAGCATCCAATGTGTTTTAGTGATCTACACAAAGGCAATTACGATTAAGGGAAAAAAACGCAACCATCCAATAATTGAGAAATCCGGTTTGAAAATTGGGATTTAGATTTATATGGTCAATGACAATAACTTGAACTGTAGTTAAATTTTCCATAAAAAAACAAAAAGTGTAGTTATCTTAAAGGAAAAGAAAGGATAAATTAACTTGGCAGAATATGGATAAACGCAAATTAAAATCAATCCTTTAAAATAAGGGCAAATTTTTATGTGGTTGTAGCATCGTCTAACGGTAAAACCATAGTCGATTCTAGCTAAAGATAAAGAGTTCAAATCCCTCATTTCAAGGTAAAAAAAAAAGGGTTATTTACCTTCTTTTGACCATTTGTTTTAAGTTTATTCAAATATTATACCTTCAGTTTTTTATCTCATCGAATATATATCTTCATATTAAATTTAATACACAAATTTATATATTTTACCGATCAATGTTCAATTCTAAACTAAGAAATTACACAAAATACCCTCAAATTGAAAAATAACGGAACTTCAAAAACTTAACAAAAAATTTATACTAAGATTTTTGACTTCAAAAATGTTTTGTGTGTTTTTATTTTTGCCTTCTTCCTTTTTTAAGGTTTAATTTTCTCTCTTTTACTTAAAGATAATTTGGTCTTTTTAAATATCTAAATTAACTACTGACTAGAGTAAGTATAAATTTGTGTATTAAATCTAATATAAAGATATACATTAGATGAAATAAAAAACATAAAGTATAATTTCTAAATTAACCTAAAACCGAAGGCATAGAAAGATAAATATCTAAAAAAACCGGATACATTTTTATTAGTTTAATAAGAAGAATGTCATATTATCAAAAATAGAGAAGTAATTTCTTCGATAATTCATTAAATGCGGTTTAAGTTTTATATATACATATATACATATGTATGTATGTATAAAGACTTATTTTCAATAGTTACATATTTAAAAGTATATGTTTTAATAACAATTGATGATGTAGAATGATAAAAATTCAACCTTATTAATTATCATAATTTTTTGATTAACTATCTATTTTATTACAACTGTCAGATTTATATCAAACGGTTAATAATAACAGTACCTATTGAAAACGTAACTATTGAAACCACACTCATATATATATATATATATATATGTAATTTATATGTTTATTTACTGTGAAGGTTTTCCTTTTTCAGCCCCAGAGATCAGCAATCTCCCACAATATTATAACAGGATTCCTACCTTCAAAAGAAAACTAGACCAAACTTATAGCTTGAGACCCAAGTCATAGCCCTTCTATGCAAATTTGCCAAAGAAAAGTATTTGCACAGTATAATGGAAAACCCCCTTGAGCAATGATTAGCTCCGTTTTCTTTCCTTGGTCTTTGCCAATGTACAAATGAGCCCATCATTTGTACAGTGGCGAACACAAATGAGAGAAGTGGAGCAAACTCATTGACGTAGTCGTCAAGTTTTTGTTTTTGTTTTTGTCACATATTGCACATATATACGATATTTCTTAATTTGTTTCTTCTTTTCTTTTTTAATTCTTGCGTACTTAAAAGAAATAGAATTAAACTTCTGTTTCACAAACCTGTTCAAACTAATAATAATATAAGCAGCGACAGAGCTAAGATTTTTTTTGATAGAGAGGGCTAATACCTTTTAATGTATAAGATTATATATATTCAACTTTTTAAAGGGCTTTGTTCAAATTTCAGTTATTAATGTATAAGATTATATATATTCAACTTTTTAAAGGGCTTTGTTCAAATTTCAGTTATTACTTGAGTATATAACCCATGTATATGTATATTATATTAGTGGAAAAAAAAGTTTTGATGATTGGATGATAATTTTTGATTGATTGGCATATTTTTGGATTGAGATCCTCAATTAAGGAAATGAAATAGTTGACTTTTAATTGATTGGATTTGATTGATGAAGTTTTCTCCTTTGAAAATTGAGAAATATGGTAAGTTAGAATGATTGATTGACTTTCACTTATTACTCCCCATCCTCCACGTAAATTACCCTTAATTTAATTAGAAAAAAATTTGATTTTAACAGAGATTGTGACCTTCTCTATCATTTTAATTCTTTCATTCACAAAAAAAAAAAAAAAAAAAAAAGAAAAAAAAAAGAAAAAAAGAAATTTTCTCTCTATTCTTCTCTCATACCTCTTCATGTTTCTCTTTCTCTCTTCTCCTTAATATTGCTGCAAATATTTAAAAAAAATCTTAAAATTTCGTTGGGGTAAATTTAATGAAGAATTGAAGAATATTGTTTTGAGGTCAAGAGACTTTTCTCTGCAATTTTGAAATTTTGAACCCTCTGTAATCCGACTACTATATCTTTCTCTACAAATTTCATTTTGCTCTAAATTTTTAATAGCTATTCATGTATCTGTTATGTGCTAACCCTCAAAATTTCACCTAAATTGGATTTTTCTATGTTAAGATATGAATTTTCTTTTCTCTACCACTCACAGAAATTTGTTGTTGATAAGTTATGTTGCACTAAAATGTGGTCTTTGTTCTAGGTGCAAATGAATATCTTTTAGCACGAATTTTGGCAATTATATTCATGTATATCTTAAGTTTTGAACCGGAAAGTCTCATGGTAAAATGATGTATAAATTAGGTGTTATCAAATTTTCATTAGGGTTAGGTTTTACGACTACCTTTTTAGTGGGTTGTTTGGTCTTGTGTTGTGTGACGTTTTTCTTTAATTAAATGAATTTATTTGGTGATGAAAATTTTTATGGTACTATGTTTATGGTTATTTGGCTGTCATTTAAATTTTAGGGTCATAGTAATTTTATTATAATGTTTAGAATTTGATAATTTTGTGTTGCTCACTGCTTATGTGATTAGAGTTTGTTTTTGCCTCTAAGTTTTAAAGTATGATTTGAATTGTGCTGAATTTACTTAAAGGTAATATTTTTGGCTATATTGTAATTTAAGCGTCTATTATGTGTGATATTTTTATGGAATTATTGTAAGATATAGATGATTTAATATGTGAATGTAAAATAAGAATTGTTCACTGTTTTTGTTTTTCTAATGGCTGGTAGTTTTTATGAGTATGATGTATGATATGCTAGAGACATTAAATGGAATTTTTATGACTAAAGAAAAATCATGGTAATATGTATATATGTTATCTTTGTTCTTGCCAAATTTGGTACCGTAATTGATTGTGAATGTTGAGTTATTGAATTAAGAATTCATGGAGGTCAGAAAATGTTTGTGTTGGTAGTTTTGTTCTAATGATTTATGGTTAATGAAATATGTTATAAATTTATGTTTTTAAGAGATGTATGTATGTGAGAAGTTATAAGGTAATGGATGTTATGTTGTGGTGGTTAATTCATTGAAAATATATGTTAATTGTCGTTTTTAATGAATGTATAACATGAACACAATATAAAGTGAGCATAGTGAGACCACGGCATCGTCACCTACAAGTTAAGGTTAAATAAGCTTATTAAGGTAAGTACATTCTCACCTACAACATGATGAGTTTATGAAAAGTTTAAAATCTATGTTCATGATGGTTTTATGATGAATTCTCATGATGATTTTACATGAAATATTATTATGAAGTTTTTAAGGTATGAAAGTTTATGCATTCAAGCACCCCTTAATTTTTCTTTGCCTTCGTTAATGAATATAAAATACACATGCTATAGCATATAGCATAGAAATGTGACAATTTTGAACCAATTTTTAAATTTAAGCCTTCCGACAGATCTTAAAAATATATATGTTACCAATATTGTTTGTTTAATAGCTATAGTTGGTAAATTACGTTATGATAATCGACTCAATACAGGGCTTTCATGTTGGCCTTTTCGGAAGAACATAAAGGCCTGACCGGATCATTTTTTAAATGATTTTTTTTTATTATGGTTTTTGTCCAGTTTGGACAGCATCTAAGTTTGCTATGGTTTTGTTTTATTTTTAGAGTTACTATTGTTATCGGATTTTTCTGAGCCTTTTTCCAATTATTAACTTTTTTGTTCCTTCTTTAAGTTTATGTCGTTTTGTCAGTTCAGTTGCTTTTCTGGATTGTAAATTTTTCTATCCGTTGTTTTTACAACTATGTCGCTCTGCTTTGTAAGTGTCGTTTATTAGTCATGTTGTTTTATGACCATCAACATTTTTGGGGCATCTCATTTTTTACATAGTCTTTTATTTACTTTTTGTTCGTTAATTATTTATCCTTTGATGATTGTTGTATTACTATTTTATTTCTTTCGTTATTTTTGTGATCTTGCCTTCTTCTTTTTTTTTTTTTTCCTTTCGCCATGGTGCATGAATTCAGGTTCTTTAACTCTTCGTTTTTATATTTTTCTTTCTAATGTTTAAGTCAATAAATTTCAAGGACTGAAAATAAAACAAGAGAATGTAGGACAGATCCTAGTTTTACTTGTTTCGTTTTTTCTAATAAATTCAAGGATGCCATATTTTTTTAAAGATAAAAGTAAAAACTTAAATTTCAATGTTGAATAAGGTATGTAATCTGCTCGACATTAACGTGGCTTTGCCACTGCTAACAAGAATATTTTCACATAATTTCACGACAATTCTGTGTAACAGTACTAGAAACACATAAATCTTTTGTCATTTTTTTTTCTCTCTTTTTAAGCATGTTAGATGACGGTTTTTAAACAAAAGTAGTTTAGTAAAATGTCGTTTATATTTTAAGAATTTTTGAAAATGATTTTTGCACGTTTTTTTAGGTAAAAATTTCAAAACACTCTCAACACAATTGCTACAAATTCTCATTTTTTAAAATAAAACTATTTTCATCTATTTATTTTAAAAACAGTACCAAAAGGACAAAAATGATGGGTGTGAAAAAGAAAATAACTTGAAAAAAGTAATAATATTAGGGGCGCAATAAATAAATTTAATTATTTCAAAATTATAAGAGGTGTTGAGCATTAAAAAAAGGATGCAAATAATTATTTTCAAACCCATCATATGTTATAATTACTTTCAGCAAACTGAAATTTTCTACGAATTGCGCAACATAATTTATGAAATAACTAGATAGGAAATAATATATACCCATGAAAACACAAGAAAGGTACATACAAGAGAAATAACCGATACTACAAAATGGCAATATACTTTTATAGTATGTGATTTTCCCCTTTTACATAAACTGCATCAACAATATTCTTAACGTACACTAATTAGTTCATTGGCATTGATTTAAAAAGATTCAAACAAATATGTTTGGGATAGAGAGGCCAACAACCTTTTTTAAATAAAAACTGCAGTCGAAATTTAACTACTGTTTTATTTTTTTTTTGGGTCTTCTTTTATTCCTATTCAACCACTTTAATGCATATTATAAAAGAACCTCCTCTTTGGTTGCAGCTCATGTTGAGTTTATCCAAATAAGGAGTAGGTGACGAAAAATGGTACGAGATTGGATGAACCTCATTAAATATTTAGTTTATAGGCTCAAATTGTTATTGTTTTCATTTTTTTGGAAAGTTTAACACCCATTTATTTACTCATTTTTCAGCCTTAGAGTTCTTTTGTTTACTCATTTGTCTCCCATCCAACGAGCACCATTGGCTATTCCATATACCATTGTTCAACGAGCAACAAGTCCTATAATTTGACCATTGTCTAAATGACCTTTTTTTTCACATGAACCGGAAAGGCTGGGCCATTTTTTTTTCTCAATTTACTACTTATTGCTGTTCATAATTTAAAAAAAGAATGACGGAAATGTCTGATTCTGAAACTTTTCGAAGTAAATTTTAGATTTTGAAAATATTTATAGTAAATGTCAGATTTATAGTATAAATAACTTACTTACTAGTAAATAAGAAATATTTACATTATAAACAAAGAAGTAAATACATTCTTGGAGCATAAATCTATTTATTGTGTACATAAAAATAATTTACGCTATAAACAAAAGGGTAAATAAATTGTTTATGTTATAAATTTGACATTTATTACAAATATTTTGAAAACATATTATTTACTACAATTAGTTTTGAGAAAAAAAGTTTTCTACAATTTCCGAAAAAAATAGAGGAAGGAAAAAAATAAATTTAAACCTTTTCTTTCTTCGCAAATATTGTTTCTTCAATTTTCATCGTAGAATGTGTGTATATATATTGCAAATATCAAGGCTGTCGTAAAAGGTGTTGGGAAACTTTCAGGAAAATATATAAATATGTCACGCTCCGGAGTACGGGAGGTGACGTGGTAGATTAATTAAGTTAATTAAATAGAGATTTAGTTAAAAGTTGGGTTTTAGAATTTAATTTATAAATAAAAATGTAATAATTTTAAAATCGTTTATTTAAAACAAGCAGTTATAATATTTGAACAAATGAGAATAAAAAAATAAACAATAAGGAAACAGTAAAAACAATCAAAATATAAGGTGAAGCGAAAATGGGTCCCACTGACCCACATCTTGTGCACACACACAGTACTGACAATATTACAATACAACCATAGTCCAAGATAAAAGAAAAAGTTAAGATCTTACATGCCTTGAATTTTTTGTAATACAACCTACCCAATTCTTCTACTGATCGTAAGTCCGGTCAGCGGACTCTTCTCCCATCCTAAGCTGCTATCCACCTATCGGGTAAGATTTTAAAACAAGTAAAATGTGAGCGAAAGGCTCAGTAGGACTATATTTTTAAAATAAACAGATAAATAGTTTATTAGAACATTTCTTAATAAATAAAATAAAATTAAATAAGTATTTTCGTTTATCAAAAGTATATTGGAAACAGTTCATCAAGAGTACCTTTTTATTATTTTAGGCAAACCATGATATTCACCACCAAAGTGGCCCAACTGGGTTTCGGGACCTGCTCCCAAGGTCGTTCACTACATGACCCGATCTCTGATATGGCATCATGCCCGTATATCTTTTTATAATTAAAATTTCTATTTACCAAATATAATCATTAACATTTATTATGAGGTTTATTATGAAAACACCTTAATCTACTGTTTAGGAAAATAGTTAACAAGAAATCATTTTTCAACCAATCATTGAAAAACATTGTTATTAAAAATCACTTTGAGGCTAAAACATTTAAAATTGGCTACCAAAGAAGGGGTAGAAGTCCTACCTCAATACTCGTATCGGTGTCCCACACCGTAATCTCAGTCCGCTATACATTAGCTCTGCGGGTCCACGCACAACCTCAAATAAAAACTAGATCTATTAGTACCTAACCTGAGATATCCTAGATTATTAAATCATTTCGTGGTGTCCTAGTGTGGCACTTAGGTTTATAAAATCATTTTATAAAGTTGTAATTTCAATCGGGGTTCAAAACAGTGAAAACGGGTGAAAATCATAAAAATTACACCATGCCCGGTCGGCCTGCCGGTCGCCCTGGTTCAGCTGGCCGAACTGTGCAATTCGGCCTACCGAAAATCCAAGTCTGGTTGGCCGAACATTTCCAGGTTCAGCCTGCCGAACGCATGAATCCGGCCTGTCGAACTCAAACTTTGGCCTGTCGATCTGGAAAATTTCAAAAATTTTCACGCACGGGTCTCGACTTCCCCAAGCTCAAATCTTCAAATCTAACCTGTTTTCTCAATTCTCAGGCATGAATAATGATCATAAACAATAGAAAAACATAGTAACTTACTTTTTAATAGATTAAAACAAGTTTTAAACAAGATTTTTGAAAAAACCCAAAAATTAGAGAAAAATGAAAAATCTTGATTTAAATCCATTTTTTATGAAACCAAGTTTATATTCTAGCTAATCTAAGTTCATCTAACCTAGATTGAAGGTTCTCTAAGCTTAAAAAAGCTTAGATTTTAAAATGCAAGAAAAATTGAAAAATTGAAAAAGTTTAGAAATTTTGAAAACTAACCTTGGATTAAGCTTTGATTCAAGTTTGTGGTTGCTCAATCACGTTCCCGAGCCTTCAATCCACAATCCCGAAGCTTGAAATCAAATTTTGTTTCGAAATTTTTTGAGAGAGAATGTGAGAGAGAGTGAAACCGAGAGAGAGTGAGAGAGAGCAAGAGAGATGAGCGAGAGAGGAGAGGGAGAAAATGAATGAGAGAGAGAGTGAGGTTAAATAAATAGAGGAAGAGAGAGAAAATTAGTTGTATAAAACCGTGTGCAACAACACACTGTTTTCAAATAAAAGCTACTTAATATTTAACAAATCATTTTATTAAAATTTGAAAATTACAATTAAAATTAATCAAGAGTAATTAAAATTTTTAAAACAATTAAATAACACTAAATTTAGAAATTTCACAAAATAATCAAGTTAGGTTTAAAATACTCGTTATGGTACACTAATCCATCATTTTACATTATAATAACACTTAATAAATTTCGGGGTGTTACAAAATATTGGTAGATGATGTGATTTTATTTTTTATTTATCAATTTTTTAGCTAAATAATATCATTTATTATCTAGTATGCTTGTAGATTAGCATGTTATGACACTAATATTGCTTAAATCACCATGAAATTTTAATATATATATATATATATATATTGTCAGTGTTTCTCTTATATTTATGCAATGTATTTATGCAAATTTTATTTATTTATGTATTTTTTTAATGTCTATCGTATATCCAAAAATGTATATATATATATATATATATATTAAAAATATACATGAAATCTGTAATTTTTACCAGATGTTTTCATTAATATATCATTCTTCTTAGGAAATTTCTTTACCAATATTTACATGGATCGTATATTTTTATCTTCATGAAGTATTTGCTCCTAAAATAAAATAAAATAAAATATTGAAGGAAAAGCATACGCCCTTTCCTGCCTTTTGTTGTACATTAAAATAGGATAATCTTCTCTACATGTCGCGTTCGTAGTGTCGGCCACGTTCTAATTGGTCTTGTGATTCGAAATTCACATGTAAACTTTTATTGTATATATATTTTGGGAAACTTTTAGAAAAATATATAAATATTTGTAGATGATGTATTTTTGTTTTTTATTAATCAATTTTTTAGCTAAATAATATCATTTATTATCTAGTATGCTAATAGATTTGCATGTTATGATACTAATATTTAAAATGATTTAAAATGATTCAAACAAATATATTTAGGATAAAGAGGCCGATGACCTTTTTAAAATAAAAAAATTTAACTACTGTTTTGTTTTTTTGGTCGCTATCTTCTACTATTCAACCACGTTAATGCATATTATAAAAGTATCTCCTCTTTTGGTTGCAACTCCTATTGAGCTTATCCAAATTAGGATTAGATGAAGAAAAATGGTATCAGATTAGGTGAGCCTCAAAAAATATTTAGTTTATGCGTCAAGTTGTTATTGTTCTCATTTTTTTTTTGAAAGTTTGACACCCATTTATTTACTCATTTCTCAGCCTTAGAGTTCTTTTGTTTACTCATTTGTTTGCCGTCCAACGAGGACCATTGGCGATTCCATCTACCATTTTTCAACACTGTGGCAATTTAACTACTGTTTTGTTTTTTGGGTCATTGTCTTCTTTTCTTCCTATTCAACCACTTTAATACATACTATAAAAATTCCTGCTCTTTTGGTTGCAGCTCATATTGAGCTTATCCAAATTAGGATTACGTGAAGACAAATGGTATCAGATTAGGTGAATCTCATTAAATATTTAGTTTAAAGGCTCAAATTGTTATTTTTTTATTTTTTATTTTTGAAAGTTTGACGCCCATTTATTTTCTCATTTTTCAGCCTTAGAGTTCTTTTGTTTACTCATTTATTTGCCGTCCAACGAGCACCATTGGCTATTCCATCTTTCAACGAACATCAAGTCCTATCATAGACAGTTGTGTAAATGACCTTCTTTCACATGAACTAGAGATGTTGGGCCATTTTTTTTATCAACTTAAAGACTTATTGCTATTTATAATTAAAAAAAGAGAGAATGACGGAATTATAAATTTATTGCTATTTATGTATTTACATTAGGGTAAATACATTACTTGAATTATAAATTTATTTATTGTATAAATAAGAATTATTTACACTATAAATAAAAATATGAATAAATTATTTTCACCATAAATTTGACATTTACTACAAATATTTTGAAAACAAGTTATTTACTACAATTAGTTTTGAGAAATTGACGTTTTCTACAATTTTCGTAAACAAAAAAATAGAGGAAGGAAAATAATGAAATTTAAACCTTTTCTTTCTTAGCAAATATTGTTTCTTCAATTTTCATTGTATTGTGTGTATGTATATATTATAGATATCAGGGTTACCGTAAAAAGCGTTGGGAAACTTTCAGGAAAATATATAAATATTGGTAGATGACGTATTTTTATTTTTTATTCATCAATTTTTTAGCTAAATAATATCATTTATTATCGATGCTTGTAGATTACATGTTATGACACTGATATTCTTAAATCACCATGAAATTTTAATAATGTTTTGAGTTATATATATATATATTGTCGTTGAGATTTCTATTGATTTTATGTAATGTATTTATGCAAATTTTATTTATTTATGTATTTTTTTAAACGTATATCGGATATCCAAAAGTGAAAATACATATATATGTATATAAAAAAAAACATGAAATGTATAATTTTTATGGATGTTTTCACTAATATATCTTTCTTTTTCGGAAATTTCTTAGCCAATATTCACACAGATCGTATATTTTTATCTTCATGAAGTATTTGCTCCTAAAATAAAATAAAATAAAAGTTCTTTCTTTTTCGGAAATTTCTTTACCAATATTCACATGGATCGTATATTTTTATCTTCATGAAGTATTTGCTCCTAAAATAAAAGAAATAAAAGATTTAAGGAGAAGCAGATGCCGCCCTTTCCTGCCCTTTGTTGTACATTAAAATAGGATAATCTTCTCTACATGTCGCGTTGGTGTTGGCCAATTTCTTTTTTTTTTTTTTTGTTATAATGGGAATCCATTTTACTCAATTACTAAAAGTAATACAGTAGTACAAATTGAGGAAATCGTGAAAAAACCCATGCTACGTGAGTAGAAACTCCCTTTGACAACGGATTCATCAGTAAACTCGAATGACGATTAAAGGGACAAACACATGCTAAAAACCCGCAAACTGGAAAGTTCATTGGCATACTAAAAACGAGCACAGATTCACCAGTAAACTCAAATGATGCTTAAAGGTACAAACACATGCTGAAAACCTATAAACCGGAAAGTTCATTGGCATACTAAAAACGAGCACGGGTGCTCTACTTGACTAGATTTTTCGATCGATCAGATGCCAAAACATTATAGCTCTAAGTTCGTCGCCCCATTACAATTGATGAATATTTCCAGTCATTCAGGTGGCACTACTCACTAGCACTGAGACTAACATTAACTCTTTCTAGGCCAAAATCTAGAAAACTAAAAACCTCAACCTGAGCCAAGTTGGACAGAACATATAGACTCTTACGAGATAGGAACACTGCCTCTGTTATCAGAAAAACGCACTAGCATAACGCTAATTTCAAACTACTACCGAATGACGTGATCGTCGTCAATCTTATAACAGCAAACCCAGAAAATACACACAAAACAAAACACAACATTAGGATTTTGTCTTCAAGAAATTGAAATGCAGGCCTATCGGACTAAATTCTCAACCTATTGACCAGTCTATAACTACTAGTTTTTTTATCATTAGAACTCCATTTGTAATGGCTATTTTGATTCAAAAATGTTATTTTAGACTGTAATTAAGTGCTCGAAGGATATATAATCCCCTCTATTCATTATGCTCAATATGAAGTATTAATTACAAGACTTATCACATTGTTTTAAGCCTTCATACTCTTTACACACTCTTGAGCTTACACATTTTAATTTTTTTTTTTTAGAGTTGCTCACACCTTCCAACATAAACCTCACATTGTATTCATCTATACTTGAAGAGTTTATCTTTTGAGTGAACCAAAAATTGTTAATCATACCCTTTTAAGCGATAGGTTACCAACACTTAGGAATGGGGGGAATTTTTGGTTAGCCAATCTCCATAAAATTGGTAGATTGTAAGAGATCGTGGTGACCCTTGGATAGACAAGTCACTGGTTTGTAATTAAAATGATCAAGCCAAAAAAACAGTTGAAATAGTGGAAGAAGTCGAGTGAAGGTCTTGCTCGGCAATAGTAGATGTAAGCATTTTGCAGAACTAGTATAAATAGAGTTTGCATCTCTTTTCCCTTATCTCTTTAATTTTATGCATTTATAGTTGTTTGTGCATTTGTTGTTTAAGTAATCTTCTAGAAAATTCCAATAATTATAAAAAGTTTTAAATACTAAATTTACCCCACTCGTAGATACCTATTCTTAGGCTAACAGTAATTTTTAACATATTATGACTTATTGACTTTTATTTGGATTATGTAATTTTTTTCACATTATGACTTGTGAACTTTTTTGGACTACTTAATTTTATTTTTTTTCTTTTTGATATAACCATTTTTTATCTTACATTGGACATATAAATGTTATTTTTATATTGTTACTTTGCACTATGGAATGCTAATATGCGTTAGATGTATTTCTATATTGTATGCTATTTTAGTGGATGAATTATAAGTATATCATTTTATGAATGTAAATTCTTCAAATAAAAAATTCTCTGCCATTAGAGTAGAATTTATAATTATAAGTATATTCAAATTGTTTATACTTTTTTTTAATGTCAAATAAGGTTAAGGAAAAGTCACTTTTAGGTGCATAAACAGCTTAAAATGTTTTTTTTTTAACAGATGGAGGGACAGTTTTGATATTTTAAACAAAATTAATGGCCAACCTTCACGATAGAGCATCCTCTATAATTTTTGAGTAGTTAGAGATTGTTAGTATGATTAATTTTGGTCAAAGAATGTCACTGTAATTTAAGTAAAATACAAGAGGTGTTAATGTAATTTATCCATTAATAAAATGGTGTACAGTTCAAAAATTAAAATGTTAAATCAGAAGATAAATAATTTTAAAATGCAAAAAAAATTTATGCATCAAATTCAATTAATTGAAACGATGATATTTAAATTATGGGACAATAATAATTCAAATTTATCCGTAATCAAACTAATTAAAATTTTGGTTGTTACACTTTATCTTTGCCTATTCATTTCTCTTTCTTTTACCGCATCATTTAGTGGCTGCAATAACAACGTTATCTCTTTCTGTTTTGTTTTGTTTTTTTTTTTTTTTTCCTGTTTAATCTCTTTTTTTTTTTTTTTTTTTTTGTTGTTTGATTTGGGTGAAAGGGAAGAGGCTAGTCAGAGTTAAATTCAATCATCATGTTTCTAGGAACTTTCCAAGAAAGCTCTGTGCTTTGCATTAAATGTGGACTCATTAGTTTTTTTATTTGCTTTTGTTTTTTTTTCGTCTTTTCCCGCATCATTTAGTGGCTGCAATAACAACATTATCTCTCTCTGTTTTGTTTCTTTTTTTTTGTTTTGTTTTTTTATAACATAGAGTAGATGAAATTAAGGCAACAATTATTGTTTGTCAAGTTGCAGCTAACGGTTTCCCTTAACATGCTAGCCAGTTGTTATTATTTTATACCGTGAAGTGATTTATCTTTTTCTCTGATGAAATTAACAAGCTGTCCAATGAGAACCATTGGCAAAAGAATGATAGCCCCCACTTGAGTCTGTTTAGTGCCTTCTACCTTTTTACCTATTGGCCCCGACTTTTCTTTCACAAAGCAATACCAGAACCCCGGACTTTAGTTGCCTTTGTTTTCGCCTGCATGTAAGTTGCAATAGAGATCTCACCAAAATTTCCTTTCTTTCTTCTTTCTTTAGATCTGACCAAACTTTTTCGTTCTTCTTTCTTTCTTTCTTTCTTTCTTTCTTTCTTGTGTAACTGCAAAATCATCGACAAAGCATGGCTGCTGAACTTGTTTGAGGTGCTTTCCTCTCATCTGTGTTTGGGAAGCTGTTTGACAAGCTCGATTCTCCTGAATACCTCAACTTCTTCCGAGGATTGAAACTCAATGGCAAGCTGCTCAAGAAGCTGAAGATCATGTTGTGCTCTGCTAATCAAGTCTTGAATGATGCTGAGATGAAACAACTCACTAACCCAAATGTGAGAGAGTGGCTTTTTGAGCTTAAAGACGCCACTTGTGCTGCAGAGGAGTTGCTGGACGACATCAACTATGAAACTTTGAGGTACGAGATTGAAACTAAATCTGAGAGCAGCTTTAAGAAACTCAAATCCACAATTTCTAGTTCTTACATTTCATTTGAACAAGCCATAGAGGAGATCCTTGATAGGCTGAAGTTTCTTGTCAAACAAAAGGATGGCCTTGGTCTAAAACAGGATGTCACTAATAAACCCTCACAAAGATTACATGCTCCTCTGGTAGATGAATCTCGTGTTTATGGAAGGGATGTTGACAAGGAGAAAATTATTATGCTATTGTTGTCAGAGAATGACAATAGTAGCGACAAGATATCTGTGATTCCCATAGTGGGCATGGGTGGTATTGGCAAGACCACCCTTGCTCAACTCATATTTGAGGATGAACGAGTTAAGAGACAGTTTCATATCAGATCATGGGTTATTGTATCTGATGAATCTGATATTTCCAAAATAGCTAAGCAAATTCTAGAAGAGATTATCTCGCAAAAATGTAAAATTGAGGGCACCTATCAACTTCAATGTAAGTTAAAGGAGGCCTTGAAGGACAAGAGGTTTCTCTTGGTTTTGGATGATGTATGGAACGACAACTATGATCATTCGGAGTTCTTACTAAGTTCTGTCCGATCTGGAGCAGATGGAAGCAAGATCATTGTCACGACACGTAGTGAAAATGTTGCAAACAAGTTGGGAAACGTGCCGACATATTGCCTCGGGACAGTATCTGAAGATGATTGTTGGACATTATTTAAAGAACATGCATTTAAGGATACAAGTTCAGACAAACAAAAAGACTTGCATGTAATTGGCAAGGATATTGTTAAGAAGTGCAAGGGTCTTCCTTTAGCTGTCAAGTCTCTAGCCGGTCTCCTACGCTCGATGACTGATCCAGAGGAATGGAAAGGGATATTGCACGACGACATATGGGAGCTACAGTTGCGAGGAAATCAGGATAGCAACATTTTGCCTTCTCTGTGGTTGAGCTATCGTTATCTTCCTTCTCATTTGAAGCCATGCTTTGCATATTGTTCGATATTTCCGAAGGATTATGAAATGAACAAACATAGAATGGAAGAAATAATATTGCTATGGATGGCGGAAGGTCTTTTGCAATTTCAACCTAGAAAGAGTGGGGTGAAAATCGAGGATGTGGGGAAAGAGTACTTCCAAGATCTGATATCAAGGTCCTTGTTCCATCCATTGAGTACGAATAAATCAACTATCTTAATGCATGACCTCACACACGATTTAGCAGTGTTGGTATCGGGTGAATTTTCTCATTGGTTGGCCGGCGAAGACAAAGTCAAATTACGTGAAAAGACTCGCTATTTTTCATTTTCTG